>JAVFBW010120741.1:0-24489 GCA_034783835.1 Mopalia ciliata
TCCCATCATCTCTACCACCACGACCAACATCAACAACAAAAGCCACCACCAATACTACGACCCCCCCCCCCCCCCACAACCACCACCACCACCACAACACACACTTGCACACACGCAAATGTAGCCCAATACCCCCCTCGACCTAATATCCTGGCGCCACCAACGAGGATAAGGTTCTTTTGATAAGCTACCTTTTTTGTGTGTTTCTCTGAAAGCAGCACATTCAATTATGTGGATTACACCAGCTATACGGGCCTTCTTAAAGAACACAGGCTAGATGATATGAGATGTTTAAGCTATAAGTTTAGCTTTTATCCTTTCTGTTAATTATATTTTTATTATAAAGTAAGAAAATCGGTAATTATTGGCTTCAAGAACATGCGAACAAGTTTTCCCTGAAAGCAGTCTTTTCCGGGTACATTATAGTTTTTTGTCCACGGCTGCTATATTGATGGACTTTAAAATGTTATTCGTCGCTCGTGCGTCCTTCCCTTTGTCCATCCGTCACAAATGTTTTAAAGCTGCTTACATTTGAATTGAACCATTTTACCACATATAGGGATTGAAGACGAGCAATATATCTTGTACTGAATACGTAAGCAATCCATGTCTTGAAATTTGTTTCATTTATTGCAGACTGTCTTTTTAGTCAGAGATGCTTGTTGCTAGTATTTATGTCGTTAGCTTAAACGTACTACCACGATAATAAAGAAGTACATTTACACTGATTGCCTCTCACTAAGTCGAAATACAGGATTGTCCGAAGCTGATCTGATTAGGGTTAGTGTGGAATTGCTGCACGAGACGAGACTCTAGTTTCCTGGTCATCGAGCGCTGCTAATTGATTGGCGGTGTTCACTTCAGTCTTGGGTTACGGGTCAAGGCGTAAACACAGGTTCCTGGGCTTTTTTCCATTACCTAACCGTGGCTATCGCGGTGACAATAAACAACTTCGTTTAGGTGGGTTAATCTTGATTGTGTATTTGACAACAGTTAAACAGTAACTAATCGGATATTTTTTTCTCCAAATTTGTTATTTACAATTGATAGATGACCTTTAAAGCATTTCAGGATTGTGTTGTTTAGACATGCAAACACTTGTTAGATTTTGCAATAATAAAATCTTGATGGCGTCGTCGCGAAAACTGTGCTCCGAGTTGACTGGAAGGAAATGGTTTCTGTTCGACCATATCGTTTACTAGACAGACAACTGATCCTATGTCTCTAACTGCCTGCCATTGCTATTGACCGTCTCCAATCGTTACTAGCTCTCTCTACCAATTGATTTCTCTTGTTACAAATTAGACAAATATCCCTAGCAATCGACGTTTTATTCTCTCAATTTATGGCCTGGTGTTTTCATTACTATCTCTTTGTGCCCCTTAAGCCCCTTGACTTAGATAGCGAAGACTGAAGCACAATTTTGGGGATGAACAGTGTTTATTTTAGCTATCATTCTGTAGTGATAGGACTGCGCGCAATTAAGGTGGTTGTAAATTTGAATTGAGGTAAAAAAGAATGAAGGTTTTTTTTTGCTGATTGAGAATATCACAATGTGTGTTTATATTGTTTCTTCAACGAGTGACTGTATTGAAAATTCGCAGTAAAAGCGAAACGCCCTTGAATATAGAACCTACCACTTTGAAAGATAATCAACCAAACACACAACTAAAGTCCGAAGTCCCTTCATACCGCTTACGGGTGTTCAGAGATTCCGCCGTCCAAAGAGCTTAATATATTTCAATTTTATAATTTCCTCTACGTTTACCACCTCGAATTTATTATGTCTGCTAATACATTCATATCTCTTTTTTCGAAACATTTTTAAAAAACAACAAAAAGGCTCCAATATCTTGTTTTATATATCAACGGTGTCGTGTTATTTATTCTCATTGTGTGAGAAATACAAGTACCTATATTTGTCTGATGCTAGCGTGCCATCTACAAGGAGGCGAGGATCCTTGTCGACTTTCTCTCTGACTTCTCTTGCTGCCGATCGAAAACAAATCTCAAATTAGCCTTTGCAATTGACTTATACTCCCACAGCTAAGGCAACAGTACTAAGTATATCGACTCGTTTTAGGAACTGAACAGATGAACTTAGAAATCATCTTAGCCTTACAACTTGCTTGAGTTTTGTCCTTCACAAAATGTATATAGCGGTAAATGTTTTCTGAGAATGTCTGCCTTGGCTTTCTCTGATGCCTTATTTGGTTCACGACATTGGCTTAAGGTTAATTATATGACTTTAATCTATCATCGTTTACTTCAAAATTATTGCTTCATCTCTAAAGGTCAGAGTTTAATATATCATCATTTGCTTAAGGATTATTGGTTCATCACTAAAGGTCACACTTGTATCGATCATAATCATAATCTGCTTAAGGATTATTGATTCGTCACTAAACGTCACAGTTTAATCTATCATAATCGGCTTAATGATTGTTGATTCATCTCTAAAGGCCACAGTTTAATATATCATCATTTGCTTAAGGATTATTGATACATCACTAAACGTCAGACTTTGGTTCTTCACCATTTGAGTGATGTTTATTTGTTCATGGTTGAGCTTTATTATGTCATATTGTATTAGCTTTGAAAATGCTGTCAAACTATATCTGTACACCTCGTCTAACCATTTCTCTACACCCCCGTCACATCACACTTCAAACCCTGCCACACCGTCTCGCCACACACCGTGACAAGATTTCATATTATCAACAATTCTATGGGAAAGTAAATAGGCTACCTATACAAATTTAAAAAACCAATAAGTAATAGATTGGTAAAATAAACTATTTTGAAACTTCAACTAAAACTAAATCAAATACCAAATGATAATAAATGTACTTGTCTCCAAAAAATATTTAAAAAATTTTGGGGTTTTTTATTTAATTAAAATATATTCGTTCATGGCATTTGTTGAATTCAGTCCCACGCATTTCTTTTGTCCCACACACATAAACATACAGTTAATATTATGATCGCAAATTCTTGGACGAAAGATGGTAAATTGAACTGTTTTTCTGTTCAAAATCAACCGCGGTTCAGTGTTACAGTGGCAAACTCGTCGACTTTTCGATCCTTCTTCGAATCCTCTGTCCACCAGAGGTATACGAGGGACTCACACGATGTGGCTCCAGCAATCGCAGGAATGTTTGCTATGAGGTTCGTAACGATTTTCCTATATCAACGAAGTGAAAAAACCTTATACGACATTCAACTGCTAACATACAAAATGTTAAAAAATATATTAATTATTTGGGGTTTTTTGCATTTATTTTGTACGAAACCTGGATAGACGAGTTCGATATTCTGTATATCAATATTTGACGTGTCCTTGGTTAAATATCTCACAAGCCATATTGTCATACGTGACTGTAGGCGACATGTCCATAAACCGGAAGTAACTGCCATATTGTATTCAGACGAGCGCAGGTGGGTCGTGCTAAATGACTGATCTGTATAAAGGTCGGCAAAATGCTGGGCTGTAATTAGATACAGGCTTGGTAATATCCAAACATTGTTGTTATTTCTATATCAAAGCAATATAAAAACTATGGTCATATTACTTCTATGCTGATTCCAATTTGAATGGACCTTATTAACTGGAAAAAGGCGTACAGAGGACGCAAATCACATTTTCTCGGCATTAATAAAAATTTCGATCTCTCATACTGAGAAAAATGTTTTGCCCTTTAAAAGTATCTCTCGTTTATTAATAAACGTGTTCATATAGTAGGTCGTTCCGGTAATTGGGTCAATCCGTTTTACATTTTGTTGAGTCAACTCGTAGTCATGACAACGTTGAGAAAGTGTTAAAAGGACAATTTACTCTTAGCTTGATAAGTCCTCTTTTTAATGACTATCAATTATACCTGATTGAAAATGGAGGGAATGGCAGGACATTTATCAGTTAAGTCGTTTAGTGGACGCTCTAGATTACTGGACCAACCCATTTAGCCACTGATAAAGCTAATTCAACTGTAGCTCAGAACTCGTTTGCATTTAGATAAAACAACCATCTATCCGATTTTTCTAAATATATGGAACATATTTTGTTCTAGTGCTTATATTTTCTCTACGGAAAAAAACTAATACCATATATGACGAAAATGTAACTCTCCGCTTTCTATAATATTGAATGGTTAAGTCATATCTTATACTGATTACGTCAAGCACTGTACCATCCAAAAGGGGACACGGGAATAACAACTACCGTTCATCACGTTGAATGTTTAGTTTAAAATTTGCAACCGTTCATCAAGGTGAATGTAAAATTTAATATCAACAACCGACCATCACGGTCAATGTAAAATCTAATTTCAGCAACCGTTCACCACGGTGAATGTAATGTTTAATATCAACAACGTTCATCACCGTGACTGTAAAATTTAATATCTATACAATTGTTCATCACTGTGAATATGACGTTTAGAATCAGCAACTGTTCGTCACCGTGAATGTAAAGATTAATATCAACAACTGTTCAGCACGGTGAATGTAAAGTGTAATATCAGCAACTCTTCATATCGGTGAATGTAAAATTTAATATATATATATATACAATTGTTCATCATGGTGAATGTTACGTTTAACATCAATAACCGTTCTTCACCGCTTAACCGTCAATGCGTTCCTTCACGTCTGTTGGCCACCCTGTTATTTACAAAAATCATTGACCACAATTTGCCGTTTGCTTTATTCGGTGTCTTATTCAAATAATCACTAGAGTTTTAGCTTATGGAGTTTTTACTTTCATTTATGTAATAGGCAGTTACTTGTTCTAATATAGGAGCGCAATGAGATCCATTTAAAATGCAATTTGGACAGGAAACAAATCCATCCCTACCAAGCTCCCTGTACCAGTAGGTAACCAGGTGGCTGTCCAGTGCCATACGTTACCTGGTCCGAAGACACCGTGTTTCCTCGTGGGAACAAAGACACTAATGTATACGGCTGGCATTAATAATGGGCTATTGGCAGTAAGCAGAGGGGGTATGTGGGTGGGGGGTGGGAGGGGGAGGAGCAGACGCTTGACACACGAATAGTTAATTGGATTTGTCTCCCTGTCGTTGTTTTTATTTTATAGTTTTTAGGATACGGTCGAAAAAACACAGATTGTATTTCTTTTTATGAAAGAACTATGAGTAGCACGATTTTACCAAGCATACATTAGCTTATTAATACACTAACACATTCATTTGTAAAATAAAAAAATGAATTGAGTACATCACGTGCTCACTCCGACCAACTCTCTTAATCTACGACAACAGTTAATTATTTGAATATTCTTGCCAGAAAGAGGGATTTTCAGTTAACAATTGTTTTTAACTACCTCGTCAACTAAAATCAATATACCTTTTATTCTTGGGAAAGTATTGATAATTCGAGCGATTCACCAAAAACACAAATACACAGTATGGGGGTCGCCGTGATACTTTAGCAGTTTTGATGTTATTCCTTAGCCATTTGTATTAGCCGGTCATTAAAAAGGACGTATTTGTTATATATATGGTTGTCCATCAGTCCGTCTGTCCACCTGGTGCTCAATTCTACATCTGCACTTACTTTGATAACTTCTTGTCCTATTCAGGGCAAATTTATCAAAAAATCCTAAATAACACGAAGGCGTATGCAGTTATGCTTGGCATGTGCTCTCGTACAGGTGGCTCCACCTGGTGGGCGGTGCCGTTCCTTAGACCGTTAGTCTTTCGTGTTCCGGCCATTAACTTGAAAACTATGTATCACAATTGTATTGAATATTGGGTGAATATTCCATATGGCAATGTATTGTAGGGGATTGATGTTGGTGTTTGTCCGCTCCGCATACCTGTGGCGCCATCTGGAGGCCAAATCTTAAGTTAGTTTCTACTATTTAAAAACTTCTTATGAGATTCTTAAAATATCCAGTGAAGTTTGGAATTGGTATGTGCCCGCCAAACTGCTACAAGAGGCGCCCCCTGGTTCTAAAATCGGTAGGCTACCTTTCATTTCCAGCACTTTGCACGAGAACTTCTCTGAATTAAATTTCGCGAAAGTAGTCGACATGACACAATTGTGCATGGAAATAAGTTTTGTCTATGCTAGGACAGTCCACTTTTTAGTTTCTGTTTGTTAACTAGAAAATCTCAAATTCGTTTCTAATAAATCTTCAGATTGATTTTGGCGTAAGTCCCGCATACATGTGGCGACCCCTGTCTAAATTTAGCTCCCAGCATTTTTCAAACTATTCATCCTAGTCAGATCAACCTTAATACAAACATTCCATGTAGTTTGCTCTTGAATCGGATTGACTTTTGTCGACAGTCTACGCCACCTGGTGGAAAATTTAGTTTTTGTCTCTAAACTGGAAAGCTGATTTTACCTTAATTATTAGCATAATAAAAGTATTCCATTCGGATCCAAGTCACCTCCTGCTAAAGTCAAAATTTGCTTTCTAGATAAAACGGTTAAATTTCTATCAACCTCAGGAAATGTATTCCATGTGGCAGCAGGTTGCATAAGATTCCCCGTGGCTTTTTTCAGCCTATGTATAAGTTTTAACACTGTACCAAATGATGGCGAATTTGTTATTATGCTTTTACCAAGTTTGGTAGAAATAGTCCATGTGAAACGGTGTAGGAGAGCATTGAATTTGGTTTATGTCAGGGTTCAGAGGGTACCACTTGATACAAAAGTCATAATATAATTTTTGTGTTGTATTCTGTTAATATACCATGTGAGTGAATTGCCCTTGAGTACGGCTATAGACACCCATCAATCAATCTCCAACCATTCAAGTGGCTTGTCATCATGTACCGGTTCGCAATTTCCCGTAAAATGCCTTTAAAAGCAAATCATCCAAACAAAATGGCAAAAGTGCGGATAGGTAATAATCACTAAGACATCTACTCAGGCATATATTACTATCCACTTGAGCTCTTGTTTCATATGGTATAATTACAAAATTAATGTTAGTGTTTTCGTTTTAAAGAATAGAATAACGTACGATAATCCAGGCTGTGTGAAAACGGCTCAATATTATAGTCTCCCTTTATTGGTAGTAAGGTATAGTTGGAGATAAACATGATGCGCTTACATGTACGATGGAAACTACTTATGTGTCTTTTTCCAGAAAATGTATAAACACAAACAAACTGTAATCTTTTTACCAGTATATATATGTCCATATACTCATTATTTCTGACTATGTTGTATCACAGCTTCATTTTATATTATTATTCTGTATTTTGTATTTTTCTCTTATTTTTTTGTGAATAAATTAAGAAATAATATGATGAAACAAAATTCTCATCGTGGGCTGTTAAATATTTTCTTCTCTGGTAATTTTCTATCTTATTTCTAACATTACAGATATTGAGTTGACAGTTATTTTTACGACCTGTCTTAAACATATGGCTACACAACACTGTCTCTCTTTTGTTTTAAATCCCCAAACCATTTCCACATTTGCATATTTAATTGAATTGCCCTACCGGCTTAAGGTAGCTTGTTTGGAGTGTAGTAATACTGTTTCACTTAGCCCTGGAGGAAAATTAAGTTTCCAGTTTTATCAAAGCGCATCACATTTTATGGTGAAATATTGTTTTAATACACCGCCGTCATATATAGGTAAAATTCCCTTTCGCACGGCGTAAAACACCAATTAATCAATCAGTCAATAAATTCAGATTGCATTTGTATGTTGAGTTGTAGCCCTCTGGCTAAGGGTAATTTGTTTGGACTATAGCAATACTGTTTCATTTAGCCCTGGAAGAAGATTGACTATTTTCAACTATATCAAATCGCGTCACATGCTATGGCTGTGCTAATATCATTATTGTTGAATTACATCGCCGTCATATACAACTCCCTTAAGCACGGCGTGAAACCGTAATCAATCAATCCGAATTCCATGTCTTAGTGTATTTGTAGCACTCTGGCTTTGTGTAGTTTGTTTGAAATGCAACAATACTGTTTTATTTAGCACTGGTCGAAAATTAACTTTCCAATTTTATCAAATCGCGTCACATTTCAGGCTTGTGCTAGTGTCAATTATTGTAGAAATACACCGCCGTCATATAAGTAATATTCCCTTTAGCACGACATAAAACACCAATCACAAATCAATCATGTTAAATTGTATGCTTTTTGATAGATTGATTAATCAACAACCTGATTAAAAACTGCCGTGATCTGTAAGGCTGTGTGCTGATAAGCCATCAGCGGGCGCCTCTGTATAGACCCAAGTCATTAAACTAATAGACAACCTTGATCATTTAATTCAGTTATTGGCTTTATTAGACTCTCTGGAGCTTTAAAAAATTATTCCAAAATCCCATTGGAAAGATGACTCTTGCCTGTAAGGCGGTGATGTATTACTGTTGGCTGACAATGTATTAACCGGAAATATAACACTAGCGAAACCCCACTTCACAAATTTCATTTATGATTTCTTTGCCATTTTGGAATTACACTAAGGAATGTAATAAGGCACCACGACCTCCAAGCATTACGAAAGATGGAGATTAACTAGAACGTACTGTGTTACTTATGAAATTGGTACCTTGAAATTTCTGAAAGCAAATTCTCCTGGAAGTCTAGGGAAATATTTTGCAATAATTGTTTGGATTTACATCGTTTTGAATTCAATTCGTGCCTTCAAAAGACGGGTGAAATGGTAGCCTCAGGTGAGCGTTTCCGTCACCTTCATCCATCGTCCTCTCCCAGCCAGAAGCGGTTTCCAGGTTTATTTTCCGCTTTCCCTGTCAACAAGTAACAACCAGATCGATTCTAGCTAGCTACCTTTGCCGCCCGATCATTTAGCGCCTCATAATCCGCATTGTCTATGTAACTAAAGGCACACAGAAGGCTTCTAAAGCTGCTCAAGCAAGTGTGGCCGAAGTTATCCTTTCAATGTGATCGCTTCAGCAGCGAGAGGCGCCTTACCGCTGCAGTTCCCGACTCCGCCTAGAAAAGGATTGGGAAAAATCTATGGAAGTCGGTGAGCTGGTAGCGAAAGGCGAGTCGACCAATACCTTCAGTAACGTCACCAGCTCTAATGGATTTTGTTCGATGGAGACTCGCTGGGGTTGTCCAGATCCTATCTCCCATCTTCAGCCTTTGAACTAACTATGCTGCCTGGAATCTAGGTGCAGGGCTGCCATTATCGTGCCTTATTTACACGTCATTCAGTGCCACACCTTGAGTAAGAAACCTCACGAATATTTGAAGATTACCTGAATCCACTGGTGGAATTACCTTAACGAGTGTCGCCTTGGACTAATCGCCTTTCTGTCACTTTACCTGCCGTGTCAGGATGAAGTACAGACAGGATGCAAACGAAATGCTGTTGGAGTCTTTTCTCGAAACTCGGAACAGAAGTAAGTTATTCTCTTCCATTCATTTTAACCAAAATGTTTTATGGTTCCGCACTCATGTCGTCACCTTTTTTCTACACCGCTAGTTAAATTTTGTATTTGCGAAAGCTTTAAGCGAAGGTCTGCCGAGCAAGAAATCTTCCATACGTCATTTCGCAAATGTTTATCTGTTTTGATATTTTGTAAGAACTATTATGTGTAAATATTCACCCCACTATGAGTACGCGGCTGCTAGCCATGACTATGTGTACATTTATAACTATACCGACCACGTTATAATGATATATTTTACCTCTCCGCCTTCAATTTCACTACCTTGTGCTCAAAGCAATGGCCATTGTTGGTATCGCACCGATTTTGTAATTATTATATTTGCATACCTTGCTCTTTTGTGAGCCGTCATTTCTCATATACAACACATCAGTTTGTTTTCGTTTTACAATACTGATTGCATGTGTAAATAAGTCAGCGATCTTTGCTGTTTGCACTGTCTGCGTCTTTGCAAATAGTTATCTGAAAATAATATCTAGGCTTTAATAGCATTTAATTGTTTGATGATTGACTAATTGACTGTACGTGTGAATGTTGTTACAGGTGTCCTCTTAACACCTTATGGGATCTTCTTGATAACAAATTACATTTTGATATTATTTGCATATGCCTACTGGGCAAGTAACTCTAATATTTTACATCTAGCTTTACAACTTGTCTATAATCGGTCATTTAAATCAAGGGCTTGTAGTGAAATTTTATTGTTTGATTGGGGTTTAACGCCACACTTAAGGTTAATTCACTTACATGACGGCGTATCAGACACAGACATGAAGGAAACCACTCTCTACACCACTGACAACAGACAAAAACAAGACGGACAAATACTGGCCGCAATACAAAGACTTCGCAAACAGATCGGCTTGATGTTGTCCCTTTGCTTTGGGAGCACCAGGGCAACATTGAAGCATTTCTACAACTCTTCCTATATACTCAAGACGCTACAAAGAACGACATGATATGTAAAAGCTGTATAATCGCATGTGTATTTACGCAACCAGAGTCTCTTTCGTGAAGACAAGCAGACGTATATTTCAGTAATATGCTCTTTATTTTAACTTTGCTTTACTCCTTTTTCCGACAGAAAAAATTACGTTTTCAACATAAATCTAAAGAACAAAATTATTAATATAATATTAGATTATGTTCCACTTCTTCTGTAATTGGATCAATGAGTGAAAGGTTAAATTCCCAACAAATACGCAATTGCGGCTGTTACTTGAGCACGTTAGATATTTAGTTTGGTAACATTTTCATGTTTTGAAAATGAAGTGTAGTCATGTTTTGTTATTAATTTTAAGTTAATTTTTGCGTTATTTAAATAATATTTGGATTTCTTTTTAAAAGTGTAAAAAAAATTGCTTGCCTTTAATGGGCTCGCAAAATAATATGCTTAATGAGCTATATATATATTTTTTTCTCTTCATTTATTCAATATATATAAATATATTTTTATTTTATTATACCAATTAAAATGGGATTGGATAATTTCTTCAAACGAAAGTCAACAGACACAATTGACTGGGGAAATGTTGTTCAAGATTTTGAGATTAAGCAAAAGTTCAAGTTACATTATTTCAGATAAATACCTTTTTATTAAACAACTGATCTTTGTCAATGGGAAATTAAAAAAACAACAGTATGATGTTGCGACATCCACCAAGATGCGGTCAACACAGACTATGAAAACAAATACGTGTGCTGCAGCTTCTATATCAAGGGCTGGTACTAAAGCGTGTTCACGGAGGGTACCCGTTTAACCTGATAATTTAACAGTTAATTATGTAAGGGTGGTATCATACCGATCTCCCGGAGGAATAATAATATCCATTCAGACATAATTACATAATTGTGTAATAAACTATGGAAAAAAAAGCGATGACATCGGCAAAAATGGGTGAATAATTTACTAAAAAGGTTATTTGAAGTAGCATATTTTTATGCATTTTTCAAATCTTTATTTAAAATATAGTTTTGACTCCGGAGTTTGATTGATGTCGATTTCGTTGATATTGTTTCATCTTTGTATTGGATATCAGTAGGTATTTTGAACATAAGATATTGATATAAGTTAGGTGTAACATATGAGGTGAATAGGTACATACGATATGTGCTGAAATCACCACTTCACACTGAGTATCATTGTGCATATTAACATCCTGACATTCAAGATAGTGCTGAGCTTTTGGTAACTAAATTGGTAATAACAGGGATGTTTTGATCTATGCGTGATAATCAATGTGATCCTTTGACTAAAACAGTAAGGCTTGACGTCTCTCAAATCAGCATTACTTCTTAACTGGGTTCGAACGTCATACATTACATCAGTAATATATCTTTAAAACAAAGGTTTACAAATATTTTTAACAACGATATAAGTTTAAATAGTCAAATAGGATTGAGAACTCTTGTGCATTGGGCCATTTTGCAACCAAAAAGTACAATCATGTAGCTAGCTGGTCAACGCGGAATGCAACTTTAAGGATAAACTCGGTCCATCACTATAACGTTGTGTTCTATCACAAAACAAGAAGTGGTTATCCAGAAATTGTATAATGAGGTGGGGTGCCATCTTTAGCCAAAGTTATACAAAAAACAAAAGCAGCGGCATTTTTTTATTTTTTTATTTTTTTCAGGCATTATTAAAACATGATCACGGTGTATTATTCTTACAGCTGTATGTATTGCATGCCGACGGCTGCACCCTTTTCAGCAATTACCGAATATCACTACATTCAAAATGGTCGTGGCTTATGACCAAGCAGTCTACACGTAAATCACGGAGGATACAACAGTGACGGTTTACATCAAATGACATTGGACCTGCGTTAGAGGTCCCAGTACTGCCCCAAAGGTCACGCATTATCAGCTAGGCTTCTCGCCATATACTATTATTAATTCATTAGTGGGGCTTTTGAAGAGATAACAGTATGAAGGAAATCTCAGTATATAATATAAATGTATGCCTCTAGTTAATGAAGTATCTGAATCAATGAGGTGATCGTGGAGCGTAGACCTCGTTCTGACACGTCTTTTAATAAGAGCCTTTTGGTGTAACAAATTATTGCTGGAACGTTTGGTCGCTCACTAAAGCGTTAACGAGATAGTTGCAAATTAATCGTTCACCCGAGCAGTTATCATAAAGATGCCATATCGCTGTGGAATCGTCAACTATAAATCATATCGCGTATTCCGTGCACTATTTATTATCGCTTACCTGCATGGACAGGTGGTCTGTCTGTTTCAACCGTAAATTCATGTACTTGTACTAAATACAGGTAATGAAACGTTGAAAGAGACCTTTCTATTCTGTGTGTTTGAACGCGAGGTCAATGGATGCTTAGTTACGTAACAGGTATTGCCTTGAGGCATCTGAGAGAGAGGCAGACAGGGCGCCCCAAGGCAACGTGAGTTAAGAGAATCCCAAACCAAACGAGGATTAATCAAAGTTGACCTAGAGCAATACAAACAAATTAAAATGTGGGCTTTATTAATATGTGAATGACAATTTTTTGTGGTGGATATAAAATTCTTCACTCAGAAGTAGCTCCAGTTTTCAGGAAGAGGCCTAGAATATTTTTTCATATGACTCTTGAATTTGCCCTGCGGCTTAAAAGTTCTCTAGCCGACCCTGCCCGTAAGGTTTGTGCACACACTGCACAGTTTGCGTGGAAACACAGTACCATATATGTACATATATGTATGATCAGGACAGGGTAACTCCGAGTAAAATCAATTAGGGCATCCCATCTGGGGCGTTTCAGGCTGTGCTTGTTTGTGTCGTATCTAAGGTCGAGGCCGTCTAACTGACTGTCGGCAAACTAGCATTGTGGAAAACCAATTAAAGCTTGTTTGACGATTTAGACTAGATCAGCTTATAGAGGATTTTAATTAGCCAAAAGTAAGCCAAAAGTAAGCCTACCAGTCCTCCACAAACTGACAGCCCTCTGGTTATGAACAGTTTGTTTTGAATGTAGCAATGCTGTCTATTTTTAGCAATGTAAGTGAACCATATTGTATGGTTGTACTAGTTTTAAGTAAGGTTGGACTACACCACTGTCATACGACCAAAATACCCTCATACACGGCGTAAAATACCAACTAAACAATCAAACACAAAAACCATTATACTATTCCTTACAAAAAAATCGTGTATGATATTATAGGATTTTTCTACGGAATCCTATAGAATCCCATAAGATCCGTAATGATTTTTCTATCGGATCGTTTAGAATTTTCAAGATCTGATAGGATTTTATAATTATCATATAGGATGTCCAAAATCTAATAGAATCCTGTATGATTTTTCTATAAAATCATATAAGATCCTAAATGATTTTACTATAGGAACTTCTAGGATTATCTAAATCTAATAGGATTTTATAATTATCCTATGTAATCCTTTAGGATGTCCAAAATCTGACAGGATTTTTCTGTAAGTGATAAAGAAAGGATTTGTGTAAAAGCTGATGGTCACGGAGAGAATTTTCATGGATAACTTTGACATAATGGTCGTGATTGTCATTCCGGTCACAAGGTTTGGACGTTTTATTCTGTCAAAATCTCTGGTGACCACAAGCAAATCTGTCAAAACAAGTCGAGCAAACGTGAGGTTAATGTATTCCGGATGGCATCACTTGTTTGTTATTGTTTGTTATTACGGAAAGAAACTAAAGAATACCTTTTCAATTGCATTGGTTTGATTTCAAGATTTGAATCTAAAATTATCTGAAAATCGCAGGATAAAAATTTGAGAGCGTCTGAAACCAAATTATTTGCACACTGGTTTGTGCTTTTTCAAGAAGCCAAATTGGCCCTCGATTGAACGAGTCGCTGACCTTTTCTCAGCATGACTCAAGGCTACCAATAACAACTAGAAACTAAGAATAATTTTGAAACTTGTCTCTGGGAGTTTACCCAACACACGAGGGAACTGATCGATTTGAGTTTATCCGGATCATTGTGCCCATGTTATACATAGTTAGAAATATAGCAAGTTAGCAGAACTACACTATCTACTTGTAAGTTAATTGTATAACGCGTGAGTATAATATCTGGGTCGTTTAGAAATTAACCATTGTCCAAATATATGGTATAGTACACATAATATGGCTCTAATGGAACCACCATAGCAACTGTTCTCTAGTGTTTATCCCTTTCTTCTTATGCGAATGCGCTTTCTTAACTGAACCTGCTTAGATTTACCGTTCATTGGATCAAGTCCGCCTGTCGACAATCAGGTATATGAGCGAGTCACAAGTTGTTTTTACGAGGTTTCCTCCCAGTTTCCACTGGGATAAGGCTGTGTAGTGGACAATCCGTCCTAATATAAGTGAAATACCCTTGAGTACGACGTTAAACACCAATCAAACAATTAAACAAATCTTATGCGAAGGAAACATTTTTGTCGTAATGATTACATACAGAATCATCTTCTTTTCTAAGAATCCGGAAAGAGGTATTATTTCTAAGAGTGTATATACTTGGATTGGGCCAATGTGTCAGAGATGTGTAAGAGGGTTGACCCGCGGAAAAAAGATAAATAATTAAGCTGTGACTCAGATAGTGTTGGCTAAGAATAACTTGTGAATCAGATTGTGTTTGCTAAGAATAACTTGGAATCAGATTGTGTTTGCTAAGACTAGTGTGTGAATCAGATTGTGTTTGGTGAGACTAGTATGTGAATCAGATTGTTTTTACTGAGACTAGTATGTGAATCAGATTGTGTTTGCTATTAAGACTAGTGTGTGAATCAGATTGTGTTTGTTATTAAGACTAGTGTGTGAATCAGATTGTGTTTGATATTAAGACTAGTGTGTGAATCAGATTGTGTTTGCTATTAAGAGTAGTGTGTGAATCAGATTGTGTTTGTTGAGACTAGTATGTAAATCAGATTGTGTTTGTTGAAACTAGTGTGTGAATCAGATTGTGTTCGTTGAGACTAGTGTGTGAATTAGATTGTGTTTGGTGAGACTAGTGTGTGGATCAGATTGTATTTACTGAGACTAGTGTGTGAATCAGATTGTGTTTGCTGAGACTAGTGTGTGAATCAGATTGTGTTTGATGAGACTAGTGTGTGAATCAGATTATGTTTGCTGAGACTATTGTGTGAATCAGATTGTCTTTGCTGAGACTAGTGTGTGAATCAGATTGTGTTTGCTGAGACTAGTGTGTGAATCAGATTGTCTTTGCTGAGACTAGTGTGTGAATCAGATTGTGTTTGCTGAGACTAGTATGTAAATCAGATTGTGTTTGTTGAGACTAGTTTGTAAATCAGATTGTGTTAGATGAGACTAGTGTGTGGATCAGATTGTGTTTGATGAGACTAGTATGTGAATCAGATTGTGTTTGCTGAGACTATTGTGTGAATCAGATTGTCTTTGCTGAGACTAGCGTGTGAATCAGATTGTCTTTGCTGAGACTAGTGTGTGAATCAGATTGTATTTACTGAGACTAGTGTGTGAATCAGATTCTGTTTGCTTAGTACATGGTGTCACTAGCTATTCCCAACACACCATAGAAATTACAGACCCACTTATTGCCTGTCTACGATGTACTCGAATGTATTTATATGCTGGTTTAATCATTGGTTTTGTACAGTTCAGTGTGTCTGTAATAACGGTCCCCGGCCCTTCTTGTTTCATGCCAGTGCTGATCCATCGAACGCTCTTTATTAATGTCACTGACGACCTTTATACACCCCAGATACCTCTTCGGTCCCATCAATACAATATACTATCATCTATAGATGTCAATAATGAACGAAGTAATATTTTTCATTTTCCGATAGCTGTGGTCTGTAGAGCGGCGAGTGGGTGCTTTCAAAACCGCTTCTATCAAAAAGCAATCACGGCTGAAACAATTTGTCCACATTCACCATAAGTCTAATCTAACAGAAGTGCAAACGCGTCACTAACTGACCGGCAGAACAATGTAACTGCTCCAACCAGTGTTCTCCCGTATCAATAGACTTCCTATTGTACAAGTTCTTGGCGTTTACGGCCTCTCCGACTGATAGAATAGCTAATATAAAGCTCATAGTTTACCATTTCAGTGCTCACCTTAGTACAGACTCTAACTTCCGTGAAGAAATGCTTGATAGCGTATTTACATTATAGCTTTTTCATTACAAAAATGTACTATAGTGATATTTTTTACAAAATTAAAATTAACAGTTTAACTTAATATAAACTGGACGTTTCTTCCGATCATTGATTGTTGCCGAAGTAGTCACTAGTTCCGTTCCGAAATCACCAACAGCATCAAATTATACACTGACCAGCACTCAGAAAATACTTTGCCAGCTATTTGCCATTTCAAGAGTAAGGTCCGCGATTGGCTTTTCTCGTACAGTCTCACGTTACTTGTACTGTACCGACAGTCAGCCAACATGTTATCTTTAAAGTCACGTGGTGTTTTATCTAGAAGAATGATAATAAAGCCAATGGTGCACCTTCATGTATTTTAACCACCATAAATGATGGGAGTGGGTATTTGTCAAACTAAATCAAATCAAACTGTATTCAACGCCGGGTGTATGGAAAACGAGATGCACCAGAATTACACAATTTTGCTCAACTGCACATATTCGTTTAGAGAAGTTCTAAATCTCATCCGTTATGCTAGAAGCTTTCGCATAATTGAATCCGTTTGTTCCATAACAGATTACATTTTTTTTATGAATGTAAGACAATACTAATGTTATGCTATTCTAACCCAATATTATCGATAAAGAAGTAATTGTTCAGTAGCCATACTGTCGATGTCGACCACACAGTAAATTTCCACTAGCTAATTGTATATGATGCAGCTGAAAGCTTGCGATAAATGATGCGTCCTATTTTTTTTAAGGATTTAGTAATTTTGAGTAGTGTAAGTTTTTATGTTTCCATAGTTATAGTGTTTAAACGCTCCAATGGATGAAGGAAACAACCCTGGACGCCACTGGCATTAAACAAAGACAAGGCAGAGAAAATGCAGAAACTATTACACTCCGCCCCTAAACCATAAACAAGAAAACTTTGCATTGAATGTCTTAAATCAGGGAAGTGATGCCCTGAAAACTTAGCAATATACTCTCCTGAATCAGCCCTATTGTTCCTTGTTACACAATCCCTCCACTTGTGCAGTCTAACCTGTTTTTATACAGTATTTTCGTTCCAAGGCCGGGTGGCTGAGTTGTCTAGTTGGCCGGCATTTACTGCTGGCGATTCGGTTAATAACTCTGGGGTCGTGGGTTTAACCTAGAATCTGTTCAAACTAAGTAAGTGTTATCCCACAATAACGAAAATATTATTAATCTTCACCTTAAAAAAAAAAAAAAAAAAAAATATTCATGTTTTTATTGAGCGGCTCATTTTAGGAGATTCTACAGTACAGGACCGGATTCCACAAAGCAGTTTTTACTTCTCAAATCTTTAAAGGCCCTTACATTTCTCAGTTTTAAATTTTAACATTTAATATTTTAGCATAAGTATATACCTGATTACAAAATTTATATTGAAAATAAAATTAACTTAAGAAAAACATAAAGCCTCTAACTAAGTTATATATCTTTTCAAGAGATTTTAGCTCTAACAAAACACTTTGTTAACTTGTTAATGTAGTTTCAAAGCAATAGAGACTGTGGCAGTTAAGTAAAGATTGTGATGAAAAGAAAGGGCAGATTTACATTACCATATACTAAACCTGCCTACCCGGAGTATACTTTGGAGTTTTTGTGCGGAAATCAATGTTGAATACATCGATATGACATTAAAATACACATAGGAATTAAAATTCAGTTCTTCACTGTAACACAAATACACAAAATTGTAAAAAAGAAATACTCCAATTTTGTTTTCTTACGCATGCGTTTTTTCGTGGGTAGGTAGGTCTGTCTGGCACAAACAGAACTGCAAAGCTAAGGACATCTTGAAACTCTTCCACTCTTAATGTACAAGTATATCTGGGACGAAATTAGTTTCACTGAAAACGCAACAAAGTGTAAGGACCAGCTGCGTAAAACCATTTGATTAAACCGTCGTCGTCCTACCTCCATGGCAATGTGACTTGACCGCTGGGTTATAATCCAGGACAATTTTCAATGTGATGATTTTTGGTAAATGACCTCAAATTATTCGCTCCTCGTTCGGAAAATTACAACAGTATAAATACACCTGGACTATGTAATCATGCCGAACAGCTACAGATGGGATTAATTCTTTTAAAAACCGTTTTGAAAATCTTATTGTTTTAAATTCAAACATATGTTTCATTTTATATTGAAATACACATTATAAGAAACTAGATTTCCCGTACCTGTAGCTACTATTAGATCAGCCATCTTACTGGAAAGAACGGTTTGGCGCGGGTTTATTTTATAGTTGCAGTCGGCTTTGAAAAGCAATATGGTACTCGATTGCTACCAAGTGATGGGTTTGCAGATTGGATCACGTGACTTCCGACCATCGAAGAATTCAGTCTTTACTTCTTAAAAGTTAAAGTGTGGCTGCATTCTAAAATAAAATAAATTCAACTTCCTACGTCGAGACATTGACTCTAAGATACACCCGGGCCATCTTATTTTGCACTTCTTTTATTTGCCGGGCTGTTGCTTAGACCGCCCAGAATATTGGCGGAAATTATTGCGCGATGGCCTGGCATAGCCTACGAGGGTTGTCTTAGTCTCGTCCACCATAGAAACTCTCGCGAGAATACGATTGGTGTGGTTGGTCAAAACTCTTCTGAATACCGGTGATTCAGCTTTACAAAACTTTGAATAAGGTTTTCCTTGTCAGGAGAAATCACACTAATTACGCGTTACAAATAACACAAGTTCTTTGTTGTCTTAAGTTTAACTGAAGTTTAATGCACTATAACGTTTTATTGAGTACTTCTGTTTTAAAATTTTCCAAGACTGCGGGACTGGTTATGAATAATGCGATCTATCATGTGCTGTGTTTATTTCCATTGTGATTCAAAAATGCGTTATATCACAATGAAATCATGTATATGTCCCCGTAACACCAGAGAGGTTCGTCTTTTATTGATATGTCTGAGCTTCTGGTGATAGTTTATCTGACAATAAACCACAACATATAGATCGTTGTACCATTCCTATGAAATTCACTGCAAGGAAAGTCGGCAAAGGCCATAACCGCGTAGCTATAACAAGGCGAGGAACAGTTCAATAATCAATAAATCACATCAACAGGGAGATGAAATAGTTGTAAGTGATATAGCGATGTATCCTGAATCAACTTGGAGGAGGACTAACGTAAATACTACAAATAAAACACACACACATACGCTCACACGCGCAATACACACCAGATTCCGCGTGGCTGCTTAGGCCTACACGTCTCACAGTTTTGGTCAAATCGCTCTCTTTTTCATCAAACTAAATACAGATATTAGTAATTTAAATTGCAGCGGGAAATAGAATGGTTTGTTTGCTGAAAATGTATCTGGATATTGTGACATCTGGTCATTATATGTGGAAATTGTATGTTTTTGACATTGTATCTGGGAATAGTGTGTTTTTGACATTGTATCTGGGAATAGTGTGTTTTTGACATTGTATCCGGGAACAGTGTGTTTTTGACATTGTATCCTGGAATAGTGTGTTTTTGACATTGTATCCTGGAATAGTGTGTTTTTGACATTGTATCCGGGAATAGTGTGTTTTTGACATTGTATCCTGGAATAGTGTGTTTTTGACATTGTATTTGGGAATAGTGTGTTTTTGACATTGTATCTGGGAATAGTGTGTTTTTGACATTTTATCTGGGAATAGTGTGTTTTTGACATTGTATCCGGGGATAGTGTGTTTTTGACATTGTATATGGGAATAGTGTGTTTTTGACATTGTATCTGAGAATAGTTTGTTTTTGACATTGTATATGGGAATAGTGTGTTTTTGACATTTTATCTGGGAATAGTGTGTTTTTGACAATGTATCTGGAAATAGTGTGTTTTTGACATTGTACCTGGGAATACTGTGTTTTTGACATTGTATCTGGGAATTGTCTGTTTTCGATATTGTATCTGGGAATAGTCTGTTTATATCATTGTATATCTTGAAAAAATGGATTTCTCATATTGCATCAGGCAAAAATGAGTGATGCCAAACCGTCTTGTTTATGATATCCCTGATGTAACTAAAATACAACTTGTGAATTTTGTCTTCCTATTTTCAATATAACTAGCTATAGAATAATAATATGAGAGAATTTTACAAATTGGTGTCTACGTTGTGCGATGCTTGCTTAAATATTGCTATTGCTGTCAGTAAGCCTAACCCCATATCTAGCCTATGATACTCAACAGATCTCGGAATGAATCGTTAGACTCAAAGCTCTTTTTTATTTTATCTTTGTCTTAGATGTTCATATAAAAATTTCCCGAGGCTTTGATTTTGAAGGATGCGGAAGCAGCTGTTCTTTTTGCCTGAGGGCGACGCGGGTTGGTCGTTACGAGCTTCCATACAAATAATAGCCACGGTCCCTCTGCTGCCACAGCCTTTTGTTCCATCACTTCCTGTTTATTGTGCGCGCGCTTCCTTTTCTTTGTGCGCGAGACTATACTTTATTCTAGCGGGGGGTTGGAGTCATTCTTCAAGCATCGCTGTAGATGCATCTCTCTAGCTTCCCTCACGCCGAGAACTGTAGGCGAAGCCAGTTGGTCGATTGGAAATCAATTCCACGCTATTTTAGACCGAAATGGGCAGCGAGGTGTGCACGACATGCATCCTTCTTTATCGACAACAAACGTATTGAAATGTCAGGCTTTATCAAAACCATGCTGGACGTAATCGAGCTTATTAGCTGCCTGCCATCAAAAAGAATAAACACGCTGTAATTTAATGTTGCGCAATGAAATATTTGCAGCCTATTTGAGGACCCACAACTGTGTGATGCTTTTAAAGTGATACGATTGACGGCTGGTATTATTTCTTTATCGACTATGTTTAGCGTCAGAAAGATAATGTTCATGTGACATACTATATGATTTGACAAATAGCTTTAAATTCCATTTAAAAAAATTACTGATTAACCAGATTCTCTGTTGTATTATGATCTGTGAGAGTAGATACAGTTGGCAAAAATTTTATACAATTCATATTAAAAGGTTGTTTATTCATGATTCGATCATTTATGCCACTTAAACACCTCTTTGGTAGATACTGTGGGGTTCGCTTCTTTGGCTTTAATCTGTTCCTTGCATTTTGTTTTTACTTTTAAAAGCTGGCATGTTTATTTGCAATTGCTTTAGATGCAGGGATTAAAATTTCTAAACCAACCTTCGGTCGGAAACGCTCAATGTTATGTTAAGCTAAAAAGAACATGCCAGGAATAATTTCTTCATAAAAGTCTTTTGACACTCTTTTAAAATAAGCCTTACCAGAAAGCACTTTGTTTAATTGAATGTAATCTAGTCACTTTGGAAAGCTGTTGCCTTTCACGCGAATCTCACGAGGACGCTCTCGCAATTCAATTCACTGGGATTTGAATACTTTCTTGTAGCACAATGTACCCGGACGCT
Source organism: Mopalia ciliata (assembly GCA_034783835.1). NCBI lineage: Eukaryota > Metazoa > Mollusca > Polyplacophora > Chitonida > Mopaliidae > Mopalia > Mopalia ciliata. The sequence goes on from JAVFBW010120741.1 coordinate 21,939, forward strand.
CCCGGTCATGCGCAAAACCTTAACCCTTAGGTGAGATTTTGCCCGTGGTTTATTTTAAATTTAATGTATTGGTTAATTGTTTTCCTTTACAATATTCAGCCTGTTTAAAGTTTGTGTTTGATTTGATTGAGCTCAAAAAGTCCCCCAAGCAACAGTCTGACGTTTTTCTTCGGTTGAATCTAATAACAAATAGCGACCAAGGCCCTGGTTTTAATTGCCGAAAAGGATTCACTGTTTGTTGTGTATTGGTGAATGACAGCATTGTTGGTATTGGAACGTTTGAGAAAGCTTGAACACGGACACCTGACGGCTCTACATGATCGTGGATTGTCAGTACGAAACGATCAGACAGCTCCTAAAATGTTTTGAGTGTACACTCCTTGAAATCTACTAGGCGAATAATAAGGTAGGCTATTTTCAAAAAGTGGATGTAGAATAGAGCGAGCGTTGATCTCACATTTAAATAGACACACACCTTTCCGCTGGAAAACTCACGAGTTTTTGACGTCAGTCGATTTAAGGTTACTCCCGGTTAGGTTGACACACATATCAAAAACGAATTCGTTGCTAGGAAAATAGATTTTAGGAGCGATGACCCTGCAATTTTTTTTATTAATTGTTCACGCTTTGTTCTTCCTTGTTTATTATATTAGTACAGATGTTATTACCCAGTGAAGGAAACAACAGAAGATTTGGGTTTTTTGAAAGTATTTTATATTATATATTTCATCGTACTAAATAAAGGTCGGCCTCTTGAATTCTAAGACACAATACTGCTATTCTTGTAGGTTACTTGGAACGAAATGTAATGGGACAGTTTCTTGTAGCGCTATATTCAAAAGCCGTTGTAGTTACACCATGTACCTACGCGGCATTTATCTATACAATTTGCGGCTATTTAACCAAAGCGTGTTAGTTCATAAAAACTCGCTGTATACTTGTGATCACAGATCTGACGGAAAACCCATTCCTTGGAGGGTCGTGTCTTGTAGCATTCCACCACACTACGTCTTGTTGATACATATTTAGTTTGGGTTGTGTTTTGTAATGGTTCGTTGCCAGTTAGTTACAGGTGTTTTGTTTTAACCATTGATGTTACATGTTATAGCATTAATGAAATAAACTCCGACCAAAGAAATCACCAATCGTTTGGACAAAAAGGCCTAGATCCGTCCCGGAATCAATAGCAGAATTGGAGCTCTCCTATTGGTGACGAATTTACCGGAGACCTGCATCTTTGAGCCACACTTTTCTCAGCTCAGGTTGACATTAGCAACAATCAGTATGAGTATTTACGAACAAAAATGCACTGGCGCGAATGTAGACATAGCGCCCCCACAAACCTGAGGCGCTAAAGCCTTCGACTATTTTCTGCTTAAATAACAAAAGTCATTTGTAACAAATAAACATCACGACTAGCAATCTAAGATCGAGTCTTGTCCGAAACGATATAGCCCAATCGCGTGACGTCTCGGTCTATGGTGCGGAGGCCATGTCGGTCTACAAAGGAAGTTAGGGGGCTAATAAACGGGTAATTGACTCATTAGTCTGCGATTCAAATCTCGTTACACAGTTACGTCACGAAGGTATTACCTGAAATAAGTCCCCGTGATTGGTCTTAGCTTTCGGTTTGTAATCTTTGGAATCTACTGGGAGAGGATTACCTTAAGCTGCTTACCAGTTAAAATCTAGGCCTGTTAACTTGACGTTCTAGTTTCTTTCATTACCATTTTATCCTCTCCTAAAAATCGTGATAATTAATAACAGTTGTATTTTGCTTCAACCCTTATTTATTATTTTATATGGACAGACCAGCACTGAAACTTTCTGCCTATTTACATGTTGCTTTTATTTTCTCACACTAGGATGACTTTTTCAGTAAAAAGTACATTTAAGTGGTAATTTTATGCCGGATGTCTTTGTTAAGTCACAAATGGTACAGTATCTATCTAGTGGGAATATAAATTTTCTCAATACACCAGATGAAATATTCATCGATGGTATCCACCAAAAAACGGTAGAATTTCTATTTATTTAATACCTCCACCTCCACCTGGAAGCTGCTCTAGAAGGCGGAGACAACTAAGAGTTAAAAAAAAAAGTTAGTTCCATCTAAAATGAAAATATCAAAAGTAAAATTTTCACATAAGTGACCCAACAAATATCAACTGATATAATGTTTATTTCTCTGGTAGTTTTCTCTATCTCATCATTTGGTATATACATAAACAAATTAGCAATTGTTCTTAACAAAAATATGACAACCACATAGAATAACATTCTCTTATCGTCATTAGTGTTCTGGCCTCTATGCATATAGGGCAATTCTAAAATAAAATCAATTTTACTTTCTACTTCGAGACATTGACTCTAAGATACACCCGGGCCATCTTGTTTTGCACTTCTTTTATTTGCCGGGCTTTGGGATAGGTCGCACCAAATATTGGCGGAAATTAATGCGCGATGGCCTAGCATAGCCTACGAGAGATGTCTTAGTTTCGTCCACTATAGAAACTCTCGCGAGAATACGACTGATATATGGCCTGTAAAT
>JAVFBW010120742.1:0-14916 GCA_034783835.1 Mopalia ciliata
AGGCCATTACCCAACAAACGGCTTTATATCTACCAGCGTCTAGGCTGATCAGTAGGGGCGATACTGTAAGCCGATTGCTGGTTATACGAGCGTAGTCGGTGACTTGATAACGGTTTATATGTGTCCAGAACCATTTTCGGGTGATAAGCGTTTGCTCTTTGATCCCAGAATGTGTTAAGCGGCCTAATTTTGGGCTTTATCTGAGAATTATTAGAGGCAACAACAATAATATCATTTTTTAAATTCTTTCTATAAGTTCATTTTTTGCCCTTTGTGTATGTTCGTAGGAGCCATTCTGATAAAATAGCCATAGCGAAAAAGAGTGGCTGCCCATGGGTGTACTTCATAAAGTAGTTTAGATGCTTATGTATTGATAAATACATGGCAATGTACTGATTTCACTTGTGCTTTCGTGTTTATATATAGATATCAAGTCATGTAACACATAAATTCGCATGTTTTCTTAACTGACAATATGTTACATTTTGCTGAGCCCGTTGGTAGAGTAGCCCAGTGAAATTGTAGATAATCAGTTTACAACGAAATATTTTATTCTTGTTATTAATGCAGCGTCCGGTTTCATTGATGCGAATTATAACTTATCTTGTAGCTAAACACCCCAACACATAAGCCCAAAACACTAACCAACCAAGCTGCATCTTGCTGCTTGTCTATATAGTCCAAAGGCTTATGGATTGTCGTAAAAGGGGGTTTAAAGGTTTAAACTTGGCTTTAATATCGATTGTGTGCGGTACGCACATTATTAACGTTTATGTGAAACCTTTCGCTTTCAATAAGCACGCATACACGCAGTGTTCATAAACGTTTCTGAGAATTGACTGCTTTCAGAATACCGGAAGTTCCTTAAGAGTTAGCTAGCTCAAATAACAACTACATAAAGGTTTATTACACCTAGACTGTCTAGACACAATGGTGTGAGATGTATTTATAAGACTAGCGAATTGATTTTAACTGCAGGATGTATTAAAGGCCTTGCTCCTTAATCAACAGGACAAGAGCTTATCGGTTATTGGATTTTCGATTTCTGGTTATGGATTACACAAACTTTATCCAGGAGCAAAGTATTTCAGTCATTGGGCGCTGAATTGTTTTGGGGATTGTGTTCTATTTGCTTTTATCGGAGACGGGGTCCTTATAGTGACATCCTATACCTTACTCCTGATTATAAACACACATGCCATGGACAAAATACAAACAGTAAGCGATCCCGATATGTTCGACTGCTTAAGTGCATTTATTAATTAATAAATGCACTTAAATGCACTTATAATTATTATCTGTATTGTCAAATGACCCTAAATAATAGGGTTTACTCAATCGGTCTATACTTGAGGAGGCTCTTCAATATAATGTAACGCTTAAGTCTTTATACTATCAGAATGTGTTGACAATAAATAATTACAGTTGTGAGTGCCATATCCCGGCTGGTTTCATGATTGTTGGCGTCTATCAAGAACATAGGCTGTGATCCCTACAACCTACATGCAACATGCGAATAGTGGTCACATATGCTAAGAGACTTGGAGATTCCAGGTTAATGGAGAAATCAAAACCGCAATTAAGTTCTTTACCATACACAGAAATGCGAAAAATGTTAGTCATGTTATACGTTAGGTGCGTGTATTTTATCAAAACGGTCATTGAACCGAGAGAAATCGCGAGTGTACACATACCCAAGGAGATGCCTTGTTAAAAATATTAATTTCAGACTTTATCACGTCAATACGAAAGGTTTAAACGAGAAGTTAAACAAATATCAATTCATGCTAGAGGATTTTACCGTTTAAGGGTTTACCACCTGCAGCCCTATTCACTTGACGGATGTATTTCGCAGCTTCACAGCTCACAAAATACAAACTACAATTAAAATGAAGAAAACTAGCATTCATATCTGGTTAAAAGTTCATTGTATTACCTTTCTTTAACCAACGTCAAATATTTTTTGTTTTTATGGGTGTATTAAAAACATCAACTACCAACGATTTTGAAATGCATTTAATTTAGTTTGCCCAACCGTCTTGGACTTTCCTTGGACACTCGGCCTATAACAGGATTTCCAGACCAATGGTTGACATCAATGTGAACTCACTTAAGCTAACCCGACATTTGTTAAGGCCATATTGTCAGAAATCGTTAATTATCTAAATTCCCAATTCTAGCTCGTGGCAAAGGTTTGTCAGGAATGGTTTAGCCTTGAACGAGTGTAGTGGGTTTCAGCCGCAGAGGTCTCGCTGAAATTATCCACGGTCAGTGTGTGTCCCGAGACCGACTGCATATTGCATCGATTCAATCAGATCAAATATGGTCTCCCGGGCAAGGACAACTTAACGTGTTTAACATCACAGACCAACTGATATTGACCTTAGCTCAAGGGTGTCCTGTACATTAGTCATCCGAATTCCAGCAGATGTCACATGATCGAAAGCATGGTAGGGGGCACAAAAATAAACTGTCGTTTTCATAACAAAATACATTTATCAAACTAAAAAATTATAACCAGTTTTTGATCTTCCCTCTACATCATACACAATTGACTTTATTTAATAAAACAAAGTAAAGTTAGCTCAAGCCAAACGTTTCAGAATTACTAGAATTTGCTGTATATTAAATCCATATTTTTTCTTGTGACCTGGTAAGGTCAAGGGTATGTTATAAACGAAGGAAAGTAATAGATTTTCAAGGGTTTTGTGAGAGACAGCAAAACCAGGGCTGTTCGAGTTTAAAAGGTAACTCATATTGATTTATGTTCTTCACTGTTGGTTACACATTAGTCACCAATTACAAGTCAAGGATCAGATTATCATTGATGTGTGTGCAAACAATTCGTTCTTAGAAAAATTCAATGCAATTTAATGTAAAATTTAATTGCTCCAGCACCGAGAAAGCTTTTCGTGGTTTTTGGCTCGAAAGAAAGTCACATATAACCGTTTACAAATAGATTAACTCTGGGACATGTATTCAAAAACCATTCGAGGTCTGAAGTTGAAAACTGACTTTGTGCATGAAAGTCGATATTTTGCACACAAAAATGGGTCAAGTGTCGTGACCTCCAGTATTTTATTCTTTTAATTTCGAAACTCGACATTTAACACGTCCTGCGATCATTAGCAATAGGCTAACACCATAAATAATTACCTAGGTATTATGTCTTCGTACAATACACCTTTTAGTCATTACCACTTTAATATTGCCTCCTCTATGCGAAGTTCCGGCATCCACACAGCATTTATTTCCCAGTAAATGTTTGAGGTTCTGTGCGGATTCAAAGAAACGGTCGATATTCCTCACCCTATGGCAGTTTAACCCACCAAGCCCAATTTGAAAATGTCCAAACCCCATGGCATATGCAAACTTCGAAAAATAAATTTGTGAATAGTTAAACGCCTAAAAAGGTCAAATATACATTCTGGAACTGGAGTGTTGCTAATGAACATTAAGACTGTTGAACTGCTTAATTTTTATCCTCTCTGCTTAGTTCGGCAAATTTGTTTTTGTTGGGATTTTTATTTGTTTTTGTTGGGTTTTTATTTGTATTTTATCGGTTTACAACAGAACACGGTCTCAAATGTTGTCTTGGTGATTTCATAATAAATCATCCAACCTGAATTTTGTAATTTCCTGTCCTCAACATGTTACACAACTAAATATGTTTATCATCTACCAGATGCTATAAACCTGAATAGCTTCGAGCAAAACTGACGAACTATGTTTTAACAGCGACAGACAGACACCTACAAGGAAGTAGAGGCGCCACAAAGAATTCCGCGAACAATAAACAGAAATGAACATTTTTATTAATTAGAGAAAATATTTGCCAGGTGCCTGCATCATGCAGTTATCATTCTCGCGATGTACTGACCTAGAGGAAATTATTTCTAGGCTTTACACTTGCTTTTAATAACGGCAAGGTGTTTATGTCACAGTTGACTGGTGTTTCATTTGGAACATAATTTACTGTGGCTCAAATTCACTTTGTCATTCGGCGCGGTGTGCTTCACTGTTGGTAAGGGCTGGATTATCGCAAGCAAGAAACAATGTACAACTGGAGAAAACCATATTCTTAACCTTAGTGTAACCATGAACTTTAAACTAAACGTGTTATACAGGGCGCCACTAAATTTGTTATCAATTTATTACAGCTTGTTCTTGGTGTACACTAAGTTAAGGCCGTTTATATGCTCACACTCAACACAGATTGACTGATATAGCTTTAAACACATCGTTAATATTGAACATGTTGTATTTCTGAGCACGTTAGTCTCGGTCCCATCTACTCGACTTCCGGTGACCGTCTTCAAATTACATCACCGACGTTAAACACCAATCAAACAAACAAACAAATCAAATTACATCACGTCTCTTCAAATACCTATCTTTCAAAGCCGTAATTTCTCTTGTTGTAGGGTTCAGCTACATCCCTGGCAGGGAAAATTGGCATACCTTTAATGGAGGAAAGTTTCACAGATATCAATGCGCACATCAAGACGGTTTCGAATTTCATTAGAATCTTCATGGACAATTTATTTTAATGTGCACAGAAAGTTATGTTTTGTAGGTTTTTTTATACGGGGTATCAAATTTTAAGAATAAAGTGCTATGAATATCTTTTTATCTAAAGAAATTCCCTGTGATTTTAATTGTTTTGGTTTTTTTTTTTTGCAATTGATGTTCCACGTAAGGCTTTTGCTTTATTGTTGCAAAGTACATCTTATTTTATTGTATGGTGTAACAATGGACTCAAGTCCAAAAATAGCAATGGTAAAATGATCGATGACTGGTTCCGTAGACGTTGTTTGGAGTCACGGTTCGTGAGGTTAAGTCTATTTGAAGGTAGAACAGATATAGAACTGTAAACGTTGTAGCCGTGCCCTTTCCCCTTAGGGAAATTAGTTTCTAGTTTCGCCTCGCCATAACGCTCGAAGCTGTTCACATTCGAGGTCATGCTCCAGTGGATCGGACACAATGTGTATTTCTCTGACATATTGTGCAGTATCTAATTACCACATATCAGTATAAACAACACCGATTACTCTTAGCTTGATGTGAAAAAGATGTCAAACATGGGTAACCTGAATTACACAAAGTGTCTGCAAGATCAATTTTGTGAGAGTTCTATATATTCTCAAAGGATAGCTTCTGATACAGAGAGTTTCAACATTGATGTATATACGGGGTTACAGTTTGCAATATATGATGTTGTTTGCGTTTAACGCGGAAGTTGTCTCGCTTTGTGCTAAACCAAAATGACCATTTATGGCAAAAGGATTACTTTTTATGGTGTTGTTTGCTTTCCAAATGGAAATTCAATTATTCTCGAAACTGTAAACTCGTAAACTCGTGTATTGGTGACGCTGTAATGGTTACAGAACTACATGGAAATAGCAAGAAAAAAATGAGGTTATGGTATAGCAGGTATAGATCAAGGCTAGAATCAATTACTTGATTTACCCGATTTTAATAGCTGCTTTAGTTTCAAGTTTGTTAGAGTTGATTGGCGTTTTACACCATATTTAGGTTTCTTTCGCTCGTAAAACGACGTACCATATTGTATTGATTGAATCCTCTTGCCTATTCACAAAATGTATACAGTGGAGGTTCAAATGTGTTTCATATATCCAACCATGAAGTAAAACTTCACCTTTCCCTTTGATATAAATTTGGAGGTCTCACACATTTCGTCACCACATAGGATCCTTGCGGTTCAAGTGTTAACTGTAAAGCTTTGAACTTTCTCGTAGTAAGTTTCCCGTCGTACCGAGGGCTAAACCCCGGAAGGAAGCCACTTTTCACTGACCATCTTTCGGTTAAAACTTCAAAGACGCATGACGTAATTTAGCTCTTGTCTTCTATAGGTGAAATCCAAAGGCTTTGTATGTGTGATCCTAGTCAGTAAATATTATCTTATTTGATTTCTAATAATCTAGCATCATTTAACAATTGAAACGTGAATCGAATTGTTAGTTTGATTTCAAGATGACAGGTATTGATTGTTCAGGAAAGAATTATTCAACCAGAAAAGTTTTCATTGTCAATTGAAGAGGTTAACATAACCATAAAACTTGACCACATGTTGTCGGAAATTTCTTGATGAAAAAGGTCACTAGTTTAGTGAACCTGTGTTAGTGATTCCTGTAACTAAGAACTTGCCGCCTTTACTTGGACAGTAATTTGTGTTGGTTGGTATGTTCGTTTGATTGGGGGTTTAAAGCGGTACTTAAAGTTAGTTCACTCATATGACGACGCACCAGCCAAATGGGTGAAGGAAACCCCCTTCAACGACACTGACAACAAATGGCGATAATAAATGACCTTACTACCACGCAATACGTCCACATCATAAACATGTCGGCTTCGTGTTGCCCTTTAGCTCCAAAAGCACCAGGGTAACATGAAGTTCCCTCCAACACCAGTCTTCTGCTGAGTGCAATTATCTTTAAATATATATATCAAATGAAATAACTTAACTATGTTCACGCCACAGCGTTGCTGAAATACCGCTGAATGTGGCGTAAAACACCAAGCAATCAATCAATCAATCCAACACCAGTCGGTAAGAGCGCTGACATTGTTAGACAAACACCATAGTTCGTCTACCGATGGGTATTAGCGAAATAGAATTCATCACATATAAAAACTAATGTTTTTTTATCAAATAAAAGCACCATAGACATAACCAAAATGTCCTATTGGATGTGACAGAAAGAGAACGTTGGTTTATAAATTATTGGATCCAATAAGCAGAACTCCTAGGCTGCTTATTACTTTAAGCATTATCCAAACTTGGAACCGATTAGATGTACTGTCGATTGACATCAAATAATAGGATTTATTTACTCAATCGGTCTATATTTGGCAAGGCTATTAGATATAATTAGACGCTTAAGTCATAATACTATCAGAATGTGTGAGAAAAAAAAAATTACGGTCATGAGTGAAGTATTAAGGCTGGATGCATGACTGTCGACGTCACTTTGACATTTCAAGCTCATACTGAAATCAAAACCGCAAATAGGTTTTGTTTAAATGACACAGAAATACTTTACTTACTTCTGTGCGTACATTTGATCAAAACTGTCATTGAACCGAGAGAAATCGCAAGTGTACACTTACCCAAAGAGATTCTTTGTAAAAAAAATTGAAGTATTAATTTAAGATTTTATCACGTCAATACAAAAGGTTTAAAGTATAAATAAACAAATATCGATTCACGCCAGAAGATTTTATAAATTAAGGGTTCACCAGCTGCCCTTCACTTTTCTTCGTGGATATACACATATTAGACAGTTTTACAGCTAACAAAATGCAAACGACAATTAACAAAAAGAAACCTAGCATTCATATCTGATTAAAAGTGCATTATATAACCTTCTTGAACCAACGTCAAATATAATTTATTTGTATGGGCCTATTGAAAACATCAACTACCAACGACTATGAAATGCATTCAATTTACTTTATCCAACCATCTTTGGCTTTCCTTTGACACTCGGTCTATAACAGGATTTCCTGACAAATGGTTGGCATCAATGTGAACTCACATAAACTAACCCGACATTTGTTAAGGCCATGCATCCAGAAATGGTTAATCATCCAAATTCCCAATTTTAGCTCGTGGCAAAGGTTTGTCATGATGTTTTAGCCTGGAATGAGTGAAGTGGGTTTCACCCGCCGAGGTCCCGTTAAAATTTTCCACGGTCAGTGTGTGTCCCGAGACAGACTGTATAATGCATCGATTCAATCAGATCAAATATGGTCTCCCGGGCAAGGACAACTAAGCGTGTTTAACATCACAGACCAACTGATATTGACCTTAGCTCAAGGGTGTCCGGTACATTAGTCATCCGAGTTCCAGCAGATGTCACATGGTCGAAAGCAGGGTATCGAGCGCACAAAACACACTGTCGTTTTCATAACGAAATCCATTTATCAAACTAAAATATTTTAACCTCGCTCTACATCGTACACGAGGGACTTAATTTAAGAAAACAAAATGTCGTGAACTCAAGCCAAAAGTTTCGGTATTACTAGAATTCTCCGTACATTAAATCCTAATTTTCTTGTGAACTAACAAGATCAAGGATGTGTTATAAACGAGAGAACGTAAAAGCTGATCAAGGGTTTCGAGTAAGAAAGCAAAACCAGGGCTATTCAAGTTTAAAGCTAACTCACATTGATTTATTTTCTTGACTGTTGTGCTACTTATTCACCTTAATACAGGTCAACGATCAGATTCTTATTGGTGTCTATGCAAACAATTTATTCTTTGAAAAATGACATGCAGTTTCATGGAAAAAGTTATTGTCTCTGGTACGAAGAAAACTTTTCTTGGTTCCAATCTCGAAATTGACATATTTATACCGTTTACAAATGGATATCTCTTGGACTTTATGTATTCGAAAACCATTCCAGGTCTGAATAAGCCTTCTCTAAGCTTCTTGAAAACTGACTTTGTGCATGATAAACTTTCAGCAGAAAAGTATGTTTTGTGCGAATGGGTCAGGTGTCGAAAGATCAAAGTATTCCAGCCTCAAGTTATCATTCCTTTAATTTTTAACTAGACATTTAACACGTCCTAGTATCGTTAGCAATAGGCTAACGCCAGAAATAATCAACACGGCATTATGTCTTGGTACAATATACCTTTTAGCCATTGCCACGTTATTGCCTCCTCTATGGGAAGTTCCGGCATACACATAGCATTCATTTCCCGGTAAATGTTTGAGGTTCTGCATAGATTCAAAGAAACGTCGATATTCCTGAACCGTATGGCAGTTTAACACACCAAACTCCGTCTGAATTTTTCCGCACTCGATGGCATCTGCAAACTTCGCAATAAAACATTGTGAATAATTAAACGTCATAAAGATAAAAGATCAATTTCTGACATCGGAGTGTCAATGAACATTAAGATTGTCCAACTGTTTTTTTTTTTTTTTTTTTTTTTTTTTCTCTCTGCTTAGTTCGACAAATTGTGTTGGAGAAATGATTACTTTATTCAATTGTATTGTATTTGTATTTCATCGGTTTACAACATTTCTGTTAGCAAGTAAATGTTCAATTTATTGATACTAGCATACATATTATCACTAAACGAATCGAGAAGAAATATAGAATTGTCTTCCAACAAAACTCATAAAAGCTTTTCCCGGCTGCTTCCTCTCCCATTCGGCACAGCTGGAGGGCTCATGGAATATATCTAGATTTTCCAAGTCTCTTGATAATCGGTTTAGAGGTTTGACAGACAATACACAGTTTTCATGTTTAGACATGACAACCCAATGAAGTCATGGGCCTATAGTTGGGCAGATACGGAACATTTAACTAATTATAATTTGTTACATAGGACTATAAAATCGATCACAAACGTAAAGTTAATGCCTGGAATTCAAATTTATAGTGGGCCATCAGATGGCTTTAATTGTAGAAGGACATATGCAAAAACATGATCCGAAACTTTGTGTGGTCCCAAGGAGCATGAAGCCAATATGTTATTAAAATCTCTAGTGTCGTTGTGTTGTCATAATTGCAATAGTGTGTAATAAACTATATCATTTTATTTGTTAAATGGTATCTTTGGTAGCGCACAGAGATAGTACCTCGGGCAATTAATTGGGCGAAGAACCGTGATAGACAAATAACACATCGTCATTGTCTCGATTACCTTACAGGCGTTGAAATATTTTAAATGTGTCTGCTGCACAAAAATTATGAGAATCCTCTAGAGGGCTGTTTGCTAAACGTCGCCTCGTTATATACCTAAGCATATTTTACATGATTCCATCCGTGGCCGTGATTTATGGTTAACGTCTCTGCCAAATAATCCTACTTCGAGGTACCGGATAATGGGTTCAAGTCCGTCTTACGCACGAGTGAGTGAGTATATGAAGACGAGTGCGTCACGCGATGTGGCTCCAGCAAACACGGGTTTATCTTTTATGGCGCAGTTTCTTTCATGTTTTTCAACGCATTTAAGCCAATAACGGCGTGAAATGATTAGTCCGTTATCATACGAGTGATACACCATTGAGTGCGACGTTCAACCCCATTAAACAATGCGACTCTCGTCGCACATGATGACCAAAACAGACGTAACAGACCCTCATTACAAAAATCTCTTCCGAGACATCATAACTATCGAATGTTTATTTTTGTACCTGACACTTTTAAAGAGAATTCCTAACTACTTTAATGCGTTATTGTTGAAATACTTTACACGGTTTTACAGTACACCCAGACTTACTGACTTGTGAACATGGTCGGATCTATACATGTCAGTAGAGAGACCCTGACTCCTACAGAAAGCATGCCATTTGTCCTCAGGTATGGGTCTTGTGATGTATCACTCGGGTTGCCAACTGACAGAACAGTTCTGCGTCTCGTGTGCTCACTTGAGGTGCAAATTGACCGTTATAAATGTGCTGTGATACATAATTTGATGCACAACTTTTAACATAAATACCGCGGATACCAATGACGACATTTCTATCAAACAGAATTGTTAAATACGCCGATGTCGTGAAGCCTCTATGAGTCTCTTTGTTCGCGTTCGGTCCAAGGCGTCCTACTAAACGTTACCCAAAAGTTTTTTCAAGTGGAAATTATGGATTCTTTTGGCAGCGCACAATCTGTATGAATAGAAGATAGACGTTGGCTGTACACAATTCTCAGTGGAGAACACGTGCAAGTTATTTATTTACCAAGGATTCCTCGAATTAATTCAAATGTACCACGCACTAATTGATGCGGTGATATTGGTCTGTATTAACCTGGAGCGTATTATCGGTTGTTTAATCAATAATAAATCACAGCATTGCCAGCTCCAGAAAGCCTGTTAGTTTTCCCAAAAAAAAGCATTCTCTATCCGGTCAATGACTGCAATAATCAGTTTTAGATATGTGATAGGTGTCGATGCCTTGGTTACCTTTTCTATATTAGCTTGAAGGAGAACGTGTAAATACGATAGATGCTATCAGTCAAAACGATACAGGTTCATCAAATGAGTCGACTTACATGTACACAACAAATATGGGCGTTCTATCGCCACCTCTTTCTCCCTCTAAAACACTATGGATCGACGTGGAATATCATTAGGCATATCCTTGTCATCGGGGTTCTGGTAGAAATTACATAGCTCTGAAGTTTCGTATGCATTGGTGCATAAATGCCCAATCTCCTAATAATGACGTCACAGCAATGTTTAACCATTATGTAACCCTGGGAGACCCAAACCTACTTTAAAAAATGGGAAGACAATAACTCGTATTCATCAAAATTTAGTGGTTTGACCTTTCTGACTTATATTTCTATGATGGGTCATATATGACCCACTGGGATAATGTGTCCATAAAAAGTTGGAATATTACCAGACGTATCGTTCGGTGTGGTAAGGTGTGAAATAAGGGGGGGGGGGGTCATATATGACCCCCTGGGCGGCACAAATATGCAACCATATTAAAATATTATCATAAATGTTAACTTCTGACAATATAAATAAACGAAAGTTCGTTTTTTTTTTAATTTAAGTGTACGTACCTATATTATCTGCGCAACATCAAACTTCATCACAATGTCAAAATTCACTTTACGTTGATAAAGTCGCACATAATATATCTCGACATAAAACGGTTAACACATCCAGTTCGTTTGCGCATTATTTCTGTCACATAACCAAGGTGCCATGTGATACTGTGAAGGACTTATCCACAATTTTGTGAACGGGAGTTTTACAAATATGCAAATGGAAATGAAGTTTAGTGTAACACCAATGTCTTTCCAAAATTTGAAAACCCTGTGTTAAGTTATACATATATTGTTTTATCTTGTTCACGCACTCTACACGGACGGACGTCGTGAAGACATACTGTGGCGCTACCACTTTCTGTGCTGCAAAGGGTATTCAGTCAAATCCTAATCGACTATATATTGGAACGATTGAAGACAATATTATTTTGGGTCCATTCCGTCGGTGAAACGAGATCGCACAAATCTCCAATCCAGCAAAATGAGAAATTATGCTTTTTAATATATTCTTCGATGGCCGGACTCCTCTAATTAATTATATGTTCTCATGTCCTGCCTTTTTTCCATATTCCATTGGGCGGCACACCGTCGTGTGATTAAAATAACCATTATAATAATATTAATAATAATAATAATAATGATTAAAGGCGGAGTTAAATCCCAATTAATCAAATAAGCCAACATCCTGTTTAGCGTTTTTAATCACATCTTAATTGAAAAGATGTTAATGAAAGACTCGTGCTTAAACAACACATCATTCATTCTGTATATTTACATATGTGGCTTAAAAGCTGCTTCGTTCTACAACATCGGGCAACACAAATCATAACATATAGTATTTGAGCAAAGTGTTTTTTCAACACTTTTTAGCCATCTTGTGGTTTTTATATATACATTTGTAAGAGGTGCAATACTCTTGTGAACTTGTCAAAGTAAGACCTTAGTAACACTGTTATTTAACTAACATTTTTTGTTACGAAACAAAAATTGGTTATCCAAAAATGATATAGTTATGTGTTATTCTGTTACCGTATAAAGCTGTTAGGCTGTGCACTGGCTATCTGGAGATTTTACTCACATCCTATGTGGAGTACTGAAACCTTGGTACGGTAGCTCGAAGTGCTATTAAATTTAATCTGCTATTAGATGACGTCACTGCATGTTGAACGTCTATCTCTAATTCGTTCTTAGCGATTTAATCTGGTGTTAGCGACTAATTAGCCTTTCGAGCAACTTACACCGGGGGCCACTTGCTCGAAAGGCGATAAATACCCACTGACCGATTGGTAGCGTAGTCTTGGACATTGGATACCTGTAGTGTTGTCATTCACATTATTAGAGGGGACACCATCTTGGGTAATTCAGATTATTTGATTGGTTAAGAGCTTCAGGTGGTAGACATGTCATTCTGTTAATGGGGCACCTGGCTGATTTGTATAGGTTCTATAACATTAAAGGTATAACTAAAATAATATCTAAAAGTATTTCGATAATAAATATAAATGGAAATCATACTAGTATTCCCGAGATACGAATATCCCTGTCCTTCCCGAGACATCCTACGTTTCCAACGTTTCCTTATCTGAGTAATGGTTTTTTATGGTAAAGCAATACGGCTTTATTACTGAAATGGTTAATACGAGGATTACTGTTTTGTGAACATTGTCTGGACGGACTACAAATGCCAGTACAGTGATCCAGGCCGTCTCCTACGATCGGGGGCCTATTTGGCGTCAGATCTAAGAGATTTGTGATAAGTGGCCTTCATTTCTTTTGTGTGTTGCATAATGATAATACTTTGCCGAACAGCTTATAGAATAAGTGCAGTGAATACTGCAGCCAGGGCTAACATACATGTATTTTGAACATGTCGAAAGTTGCTAAGGTCTTGGCTGGACCCCTTGTGGCCAAAATTAACCACATTTTAGTTATCGCTTGAGTTAAAAGTTAGTTATTTATACTATATATTGGTGAAAAATTTTTTCGAAATTCTAATAACAAACCGTTAAATTATAGCCTTTTATTTTGTTTTCTCGTGATCATATATTCAAATCTCACAACTTTATCGCTTATTTCGGGCACTCTATATGTTCCACAACGTATTTCTGGAAACTATTCACGTTAGAATCTTCAAATTTATACCAGTGTGAAGAGCACAATGCGATCTAGTAAACGATGCTACATTCTTAAGACGTTCATTATTGATTTTTAAAAATGTTTTCTGAAAGTTGTATTTTCCATTTTTACAAGATTTTTCAAGATGGGATAGACAAAAAAATTTACTGTGATCGTTCTAATCAAATATAGGGCACCGTTTGTTAGCTCATGGATTATTCTACTCGGTCAAAAAGTTTATTGAATCCTATCATTATTGCATTTCTAGAAATAAATCATGAAAAATGCGGTTTATTTTTTGCTGTTGACATTTACTCACTTTGCAATATTTTTAGAAATAATTATTGGATTTTCACCAGAGTCACATATACGTCATCTTGATTATTCAAGCTTTCCAAAATTATATACACATATATTATTCTGTGTACGAGAATAGATACAAAAAATTGACCAAGGGGTCCCGCAAGATCTTAAGGTAAAGCGCCTCAAAGTCTTCCTGTTTATGTTCTGGTGAAGTTGTCCAGTTGTTTGCCTAACACTTAAGGTCCTTCAAATTATAGTATGAGTTCCTTGTGCTGAGAAAAATATGTAAGAATAATGGGCATCAGTTTAACATCACCTCAGTGGATTGCGTGAAGGCAATTTGTTTGTCACCATTTCTTCGAATACACGTGCGCCTACCTTGAAGGGAAGTGATGCTGTTAGATTCTGGTATTGGCCAGATTTAAACAGGACAATAAGCTCTATTATACTGAATCAGATCAAAATAAACAGTCAAAAATACTGTCCGTGTATATACCAAAACGTGTCCGCTAATATACGGAAGCTGATAGAGGTCATATCGTTGTCTCGCCGTTTCAAATAGAGGACAATGCGAGTTAGCGAGGTAATGAGGTAACGATACGAGGTAGCGAAGCGAGGCCATACCCACATGGCTTTCTCGCTTTAGCAATCTCTCTGCCTAGCTGGCCTCGTCGTCTCGCTAGCTTGCTGCTCTGTTCTCTATTTGAAAGGAAGGTAGCTATCTGCTTTCATACTAATAGGCCAATCGCTATGGATATATTTATGTATATGCCTAGATGACTCTTTCCATTTACGAACTGGGGCCCGCGGCCGTTGCTTAGTGGTAGCGAGTGCGCTTCCTGAGCTGAACATGCTTCGATTTACCATTCACGGGTTCGAGTTCGCCTTTCGACCATCAGGTATATGAGCGAGTCACATGTTGTGGCTCCGGCAATCGCGGGGGTGGTTTTTACGAGG
>JAVFBW010120753.1:0-14915 GCA_034783835.1 Mopalia ciliata
CCCTTTAGCTCTGCGAACACCAGGGCAACAGAAAGCAACCTCTTTTCTCGCCTCTTACGATCGAACGAGGAAGCCGAAGGAGTATTCTGCAGGGCCATGGCCCACCCGCTCCCTCACGGGGCAAACACACAAGCAATAATACTCGTCGGTGAATATCAAATAGTTCATTAAATAAAGCTTTAAATGAATATGATAAGAAGACTAATGTATTGATTGGCTGTCGCCCGAAACTGAGCCAGGGGTATTATACTAATATGCAGGCATTGCATTCAACAGGATAGCCACACGTAGCCCGAGAGGAGCGGTCACGTGTTCAGTCACGTGTTCAGTCACATGTGACATATCAGGTCACACTGCAACGTTGACACTGTATATGTATCGTATTAATTTAATGACTTAATTGATATTTTTTGTATTTACAAATAATACAATTCTTGTTTATTTTGGTTAAACAGGTATTTGAATTTAATAGAATAATTATACTCTTTATTTATACATATGTGGGATGCGAGTTAAAATCTTGAGACTAGCCTCTACATCGGCTGGACGTACGGCCAGGGAAGTAGATAGTTCGAAGAAGACTAGTTCAGCGATTTGAGAACTCGCCTCTGTTAACCTTTTTCAGTTGCCACAACCATCATGATAGTTCGTCTATTCGGGTGGTTGTAGGGATCCTCTTGTTGCTTATGGTGCTCCCAGACCTATTTGAATAATTCTTCTGTATCGTCTTCGCTTGCTGTCACTGACGTCGAGGCGGGATTTCGTCCATCACAAAGCTGCCACATAGTCATTAAGTTTAATAGCCTTAATTTTAACCTGCGTACAATAATAATAGATAGTCATTTTGACTTGTCATGTGGCATGGCAAAGTAATGATGTATTTTCAAAAAACCGATTAAACATGAAACTCCACTTAAACTCTTCGGACGAACCCATATCGCTGATACTGCTTGTCTTGTAAAAGAGGGAAGCACTTCGCTAAGCGTCTTTGTAATTTTTCAGACGTTAGAGACGAACTGGCGCGGAACCAATGAACGGTTGTACATATAACCGATTATAGCTCAAGCAGCTTGATGCCGCAAACGACTGATCGCACCTATTGATAGAGTATCACAGGCTGTAGAACCTTTGCATATATCGGCCGGCAACAAGGCTTGTAAATTGTTAAGGAGATCGGATTGAAAAACCTTATGGCTCGTCAATTATAACAAATTCTCGGCTTCCTCGGTGTATCGTTAGAGGCGAGAAAAGATGTTGCTTTCTGTTGCCCTGGTGTTCGCCGAGCTAAAGGGTAACGGGAAGCAGTTTTGTTTGTGATGTCATATAAGTGAAAATACCCTTGAGTACGACGTTAAACACCAATCAAACAAACATCTACTAAATCTAGCATTATTAGAAGCCGCCCTCTTCCAAAATTATAAAGGACAAAGATAGATGTCAAAAATAGTAACTGAAAACATCCTACACTCCTAGAAATAATGGTTTTTTGAGGATTCCTTATGAAAGCAAATTGTTCTATGTGTAACCATTATGTCAATACATTTTATTTGATGTGAGAAGAAAGTTGCCGTGATTGTTCTTTACATAACCATAAAGGATTCCACCACAACCTTGTAGGGTTCCATAAAAGCCATATTTTCTTAACAATGTACACATTTTAATTGACATCTGAAAATAGACATATTGTTTGAATTGGTCAAGTCTAATTGTTCTATGTATACTTATAAAACAAATGTAGATTTTACGATAGGCATCATCATTAGGCCACAAACCTGGTCTACATTGAGATGACTTTAGATCTGTTGTAAACGATTACAAATACTTCACCTATGTGCATTGTTTTTATATCTTTTTTGCTGTCACACATAATACAATTTGAAGGATAGTTAATTCTTTCTAAGATCTTCATTTTGTTGACTGACTAAATCCAAATCTGCATCGGCCTAGATCCCCTTGACCTTCAGGATTTACACCACAGGAGTACACATTTACAAGGATTGATTGAGTAATATTTACCCCACATATAGTCATAGTTCAGCAATCAGGAAAGATATGTTCCCGAAATTTCTTTAAGAAATTCTTGATCATCATCGGGGCTTTCATAAGAGCGATAACAATTCCTTTCATAAAATGTGTTCATATTTTTATAGCTGTCACTGGTTCTGGGCTGAAATCCCTTGCAAGGTTACCATTAAATATACCTAAATATGGCATCGACTTACCGTTTCTTCATTTTATAAAATAACCCGAGTGTTACAGGTATTCCTATGACCACTGGCCTCTGACATTTTGGGTGTGGCCGCCTTGTCCATGACGTCACGTCACCAACACTCTTCTGTGTTACCGGTTAATAATATGTGTGAACCAATTACCTATATATGTCATTGGTGTCAACTGTCAAAGGTTTAAACAGTCGACTCTACAGGTCTCTTTGAAAAAGATATTTGATTGGTTTAAGATCTAATTATAAAATTGATATAGCTCGATTAGAAAACGAGAGAGCATAATTGAACACAAGAAACGTTTTACCTATATGCATTTTATTGCAGCCTGGATTATCGCTTTAAGTTACTTACAACATGTGCTATAGAAAGATTTCCGTTTGGTCAGAGTTCAACGGCGGGAACAAGTAAATCGACAACTTGTCTGTCTGAAAGTGAATGCACCGTCTTGTTGATGGCTAATTGGGGTTACCATTGATTGAGTGACGGGAAATGTCTGTATGCAGTCTGTACATGACAGGATGTCATCCGTTACATTCGTTTCTTGTCCCAACTCTTACTTCTGGTGAAGTTCACACACACTCTAGTCGATATACAGGTATTCTATATAATTCATGTATATACTGTCACTCGAGTTCATTATACAACTTGGCAACCTTTAATTATATATGGCATTTGTGTGGGATGACTGCATCAAACTTTACATCGGCTAAGAACCGCTACGTCTTTTGGATTTACACCACGGAATATAACATTGAGTCCAACTCCATCATTTCATTCAGACTTCCATTCTTAAATAACCATGGGTGTGCTGAAGAGAATAAACAAAGTTTTTAAAAGGTTTTATAAATCAATAAATTTAGCATTTTTGATCTAGAATTTGTACACAAACAGAAGTGTTTTGAATATGCATATTAGCTACTTTGATGGACTTAACGTTTCTATCACACACATCGATCCGTTAATGGGACTGCGTTACCTTCGATGATAAATAACATCGCCAGCCATGTTACAGCCAAAATTGTCACGCAAAGCAGCAGGTGAGGTGTACTCCTGTCTATCAATTCATACTGTTGTAGCTGTCACGTTTCCTCAGATTTCGATCCAGCAGAGTGAATAAATAAGTCGCTACCTTTACTATCCATCATCTCACAGTGTGCGGCTGAAAAACGCTGGATTCAGTAGTATTAATCGACACTCGTGTCGTTTCTATTGTTCATAACTCCCTAAACATGAACGACTCACCCGATCCGCAACAGACTGGCGAGTCGTTCAATATTTCAGTCGTAGACCCATTTAAAAGAATGGATAGATCGTGAATCTGTGTTCACGGCTCGAAACAGTTTTGTTTAAGTATTTTTGCTTATAAGTACGGAATACAGGTAGGACGCCAGTGGTCACAACGACGGCTATTGAACGCACAGAACGAAAGGTCATCAACAACCGACACTTCTTTAAGCTATTTCTTTTCATCATCTTGGAATATAATCGAGCTAATACATTTCTATTCATAAAATATATTAATATTTTCGTTAACGTCACTCGTTTAACTATGTCTCCTGGTTAACTGTATCATATGTGCGAGGGAAACAGTTCCGTTTGGTCAAAGTTCAATGACAGTAACAAGACAAATAGACAACTTGTCTGTCTGAAAGTGAGTGTGCCATCTCCTGAGACTTGAGAGTTGGCTAATTGGGGTCACCGGCAATTGAATGACGTGAAATGTCTGTATGAAGTCTGGCAGTCTGTATATGGCAGGGTGACATGGGTTACACTCGTTGCTTGACACAACTCTTACCTGTGGAGAGCTTTACTATTTCGGATGACAGAAACAGCCAGTCATTGATTCTCACTAGCTCCGTTGAGTCGGTTACACAGTTTAAGGTTATTGATTTTTTTAACAGAACACATCACTCCAAGAGGAATGATTGTGTTAAAATGGCTTTTTCGGTTTAGAGTAAGTCGCTGTAACGGCCGAAGTACGTCCTTAACGGCGGAAGGAATATAATAAGCGAATATCATAAACAAACTGGAATTTATGTTCGATAAATTAATACAAGTTAAATTTGTGTACTTGCTACTTGAAAGAAATGCCGCATATTAAAACACATGTCATTGGTGAGAAAGTTGACGTGGACTTTGATTTACATTCTCACATCCTCATAGAGGAAAGGTTTGGTCAAACTTGCATGCCCCCATTAAAATAAATTTCATTATGGCACTCACTTGTTCAAACTCCTGCCCCCCATTTAGCATCCAACATCCAATCATACAATCATTCATTATTTCAAGGTACTCGCACTGAAACAAAATAAATAATAGCCATGTTCGATCGATACTACTATAGCCAAACAGCGGACTCAGAAACGTATCTGTGTCATCAAAACAGTTATCGGTGACTTCGTTTGACTACGTTGTGCATTTATGTATTGTAAAATATTGTTTGTAGATTGTGTATGTATCTATTGTAAAATATTGAATGTATGTTGTGTATTTAAATATTGTAAAATATTGTACGTAGCTTGTGTATGCATGAATTTTCTGTACAATAAAAAATAAATATGTATTCCTGAATAGTTTATTTCACATCTGTAACATGTCGTAGAAATACCATTAGAGAAAACAAACAAAAAAATAAGACCCGTTTCGCATCAGTGATTATACATTACGAGAACCATATGGTCATTTGAAACAATTGTAACTCACTATTTATTTCTACTTGGCCCAGCGGGCGGTTGACGAGAGCTTCCTCGTGCTGTTTGTCTGTTGACTGTTAGGTCGAAGGTGGATTTCTTCACCCATTAGCATAACACGTGATGTATGGCGGAACACCATAATAAAAAAACCCACCTATATCTACATTAATGTTGTCAAACGTTGGTAAAATGATCACAAAACAATTAGAACGGCTACAGTTCGGGGTCTTCTGTCATAACGTTGTTGTATTAGGTTTGGGCCCAATATGACCCATTAACTTTCCAAGTGTTGCCTAAATCTTCGTGTAAAAAGAGTAATCTAATTATAGCCGATACGACATTTACGTGTTTTACGCAACATATGGTTGTAACCATCGTAAACTTACAAGTGATAATTATACTGAATATATACTGAAACGACCTAAACTGTTCTTCTAGCGGTTAACGAGAATAGATGACTAAAATGCTACTACCAATACAATTAATACTGATCAGTACATTGACATCTGATTATTCATCATATTTCTTGAAGTTTGGAACAGCAGGGTATTGTTCCACATTCAGTACTTGTAAGGCTAAAATCGCTTTGCTGAAGGCCACATGTGGAGGTATTCAAGGGCGATGCTTGAAAACCAGAAGCACCAGGTAAGCTAGCTATGATCTCCAAGCAATGTAAAGGCGAGATGACACCCAATAAAGCTTAGTTACCAGAGGTGATATTTGTATTTCCACCAGCCGTAGGTAGACTGTTGAGAAAAGCAATAACAAACATAGGTACAGTATAACGGACAGATGTTAAAATCACCAAGAGAGTTTATCAATCTGTGAAAGAAGAAAGAAGAACACCTTGGTTTCATTTGGGTTTGGTATAAGAAACACTTTCCAATATAATTGGTTGTCCTTTTACCAATGTTACTTCGGGCTTCATCTGACCTAATTTAAATCTGGTATATTAAAATTAACACTTAAACCGATTTTAATATAGCATGATATCAGCCTTGATTTGCCTGTTGTTGTTTCGTAAGTTATACATGTGGAATAAGGAGAGTTTCACAAACTAGCTAGACACAACTGATTCTCCTGTCGTAAAGTGACAACACGGAGGAGAATGTAACTTAATTCAGTCACTAACTAGGTGACCGAACCCAAGATTCACCGGTATGCGCTATTTCTTGCTTTAAACTATGTAACAAACAATATATGGCCAATAAATGTATTTCAACAAGTCTATTTCCTAGTGATATTTATGATGATAATATATGATATCTTCACAGGAAAAATATAACCAGTGCTCTGTACAAATAATACTGTTTTAACATATGTACGTTGGTATGTATACTTTTATACCAATATGAATGCTAAACGTTGTTAACAAAATTGTACAATAACACGTCAAGTATTTTTTCTTTTTTAGACAAATATATGTCTTGTGTTAGAAGAGGTATTTTTTCTCTCTTACAAAGGATCGCAATGCGGAAAAACCGTTCAGGCAGGGAAGATCAAATACTCTAGAGAAGAGAGGTTTTGTTTAGTAGAGAAACAGTGACCGAGTTGATTTTACCGCCAGACTGTTATTGTTGTGATAGACCAGTAATAGCTCTAACACTACATCAACATACAGCCTTCTTGGTGAGTGAATAGTTCTAAATACCACCGGAAGTTAGCCTCAGATTCCCAGGGACCCAGAATGTTTTCCTTGGCAATCACGAGACACCATGTTGCGATGAATTAGCCCAAAGGCTTATTCTGTTATTCCGGAATCACATGAGTGAGCTTCGTTGAGATAGCACGAGTGGACCACCAATAGCACTTGGGCAGACAAATCCTACTCGTCTAAAACGTAATTAATACGGTTCTTAGATTAGTTAGTTATTTACTGTACTACTTAGCGGGTTAACATTTTAGCTCTGTTGTTAGGCTTCCTTACTGTTTTTTTTAATGTGTCTTCTCTACGTTAATATGATACAACCTACGTCTCATCCTAGTCTAGATCAATCAAACTCAGTTCATTCCTGCCTTCCCTTCTCTTAGATCGAGAATAAGTCTGTCGTTAACACCAGTCAGTTTGTTGTATCCTTTGTACTTAAAAAAAACTGTCGTCCTTATCATGTTATGAACAGCACATACATGACAGTCGATATCTCACAGGCTAGAATGCTTAAGGACTACATCACACTAAGATTGCGTCCGTTCTAAACAATTTGAGAAATAGCGCATGCGTACTGTTCCAGTATTTTACTGCCTTGTTTTGTTGCACAGTATCGTTTTTGTTATGTCCACAAGCACATCAAACCTGCTCGCGAAGGACGTACCTTTCCAATACATCGTGTATAATTACAAGCTAAGTCAAATCGGGATCTCCATGTTTGCACTGACAAAAACGTCTGATTACGCCACTGACAGGATGATACTGAATCAGATAGTCCAGTTTTCTCTCAAGACGGAGCCGTGGTTCAATATGGTCCCTGAAAGGTTCGAGTCCTGAAATCGAATCCGCATACTGGATTATATGAGTGGGTTACACCCAGGGTGACAGGTGACTCCGGCAATCGTGGGTTTGTTTTCAAGATGTTTCTGTCTGGTTTTCCACAAAATCATACAGAGAAATGGTCAATTTTTATTAATATAAACTGGAGGAGACGCTAAACCCCAATCAAACAATAAGAAAAGACCGCCTGTCACCAACAAAGAGATGGCCTTATCCGTATATTATAATGAACAATGGGTACGAAAAAAGTGAAACATTGGTTCAATCGAAAAAAATTAATCTTTATTTATTAGATAAACCGACACATACTTACATCATCTGTAAACTAAACTCTGCTTGGACAAAACACAATCTTGAGTAGATATATGAGTACTAAAGAAGACTGAACGAGAATACTAAGGTAACCCCTATATGTTAAGTTGTTCAAGACAGACGACACACCTGTATCAAATGCTTAATTGATGAATCATAAGTAGGACAACATTCACAAAAAATAAGATATACTTTACAATACTCAGAAAGCATTGTTACAGACTGAGAGTTTGCTAAACAACGCATAAAAGAATAGTATTTCTGTATTGTTTTCGTTTAGAATTTGCTTGCGTAATATGAACGCCATAAGAGAAATGCTGTTAGAACAGACGCTATATTGTGAGTAAGAGATATGTCGATCATATTCGTAGACTACTATTAACCTCCTGTAGTTCATTCGTCCAGGGGCAGATTACTCGAAAATGATATAAGCCCATGGCTAACACCAGATTAAATAGCTAATAGTTGAATAGTTGGGATAGGCTTACAGCATAGAGTGACGTCATCTGATAGCGGATTAAATAAAATAGCGCTTCGAGCAACCGGCCCCTGGGAAGTGAATCCAGACTTATCAATAGGAACAGGCGCTTGTCAGATATCATACTCCTAAAATAGATCTAGTCTACACTCCGCAAATCAAATAACTGTAAAAGGGTTATGATTGAGACCATGTTGTGACTAAGAGGTTTTATTAGCAAACGAAGAGGTTCTGCCACTTTGAAAGAACAGTTTATAGAGTTTATGTGTAAGGTGTGGTTTCTTTAACAGAAGATCACAGAACGTCCCGCTCGATACTAGTCTTATCTACATGTTACGGTAAATACAATGTGCGGGTTGGCTGTGGAGGTACCTTCAAATTCAGCTTCTGTCAGCTTCTGTTAATTAATTAAAGGTGTTGTTATCATGTAAATTTAATTGTTTGTTTGATTGGTGTTTAACGTCCTATTCAAGGGTATTTCACTTATATGACGACGGACACAAAAATATAGAACATCACTGCTTCCCGTTACCCTTAAACTGTGCGAACACCAGGGCAACAGAAATCAAACTCTTTTCCCGACTCTTACGATGGACCGAGGAAGCCGAGGGAGTATTCTACAGGGCCATGGCCCACCCGCTCCCTCAAGGGGCTGTGCATTTGAAGTATTTCATCAACGGTTTACATCTGAATTCGCGAGACTAGCCGGTCTGTCCTGGAATGCGACAATTCTTCTAACAGTATGTTAGTTTTGTAGTATGATATGTTATGATTTTATTACCATTTAAATTCGAATAAAATAAACTGATGAAACGGTTCATACAGGCAATACGTTTAACGATTGTGATTTAAAATTCTTAGCGCATAACCATACCATTCCCGCATTTTTGGATAGTTTTATATGAGCATGTATACATTTTATACAAGGTATGGTAGTTGTGTCTTCAAACACTTGACAACAATCTTATTGTGAAATAAAAGATATTGTGTAAAGTAAAAGGCAAATTAACATGCATTGGGGAAATACATGGTTTGCATTTATATGTCAGCTTTGGGAACTATCAATCCACGGGTTTAAATATCCTCCTCCGGTAAGATGTAATTTTAAGTATTAAAAATACAGCCTTCAGTATCAAAGTACGGGAACAGATTTTCACGATTCGTTTTCCACACACGTTAAAAATTGTTCAGGGAATTCAGAAGTTCTTACCTGGATTATTCAGGCTGTAAATTTTAGGAACAAGTCATTTTATGCGATTGTTCCTGGATTTTTTTTCTATGCCTGGTTTATACAGGCACAATTTTTACCTAAGTTTCAGATTCAAATCTTAGTTGTTCCGGTGGCATTCAGGGAGGTAATATCCTGAACGGTTCAGAGTTCAATACTGCACTTGCCTTAATTCCATGCGAAATTGCTTTAATGCCTGAATAAAATGTGTTATAATTTAGAAGAATCGTGTCCACAGCTTAATCCAGCTTGATGTGACCTTGTTTTTGACACTCAAATGCAGTCCAAATACTTACCATTTAATTTCAGAATCGCCACCCCACTGTAACAGAAGATGGTTGCGTGACAACACGTGACTTATTCCCGCCTTTATCAATCCTCAATAAGAGAGTGTTGATTTGTAAAGTAGCCTGTGGCGGGGACAGCAATTCCGGCAATCCCGGGGTATTAAAACTTTAAGACAATCATCGCACGATATACTGAAAATTCAGGACAGTCAAGTGAAATTCAGCGAGTCATGTGACAATCCATGAATTATTCCGGTATTTATAAAGCTTTTTAAACCATTCTTAAAGTTAAGACAATTCTTAAGTACCTATTTTTCTTAAATCTACCCAATAAGTTAAGATATTCTTTAGTAAATTAGTATTATTCACAAAAGTTCTTATCGCTTAAGAAGTTTCTTAACTTTAAGAGTGTTCCAACCCATGCTTAACTTAGTAAGAATTTTCTTCAATGTAAAAATTAAACAAAGGTGGCGGCTATAAGAAATGACAGACATGTATTTAGAGAACGAAGATATTGTTTAGGAGAGTTTTCTGACAGACAATTAATTGAAAGGTTTAGATTAGATAGAACTGGGATAATGTTTGATGTTGTGTTAGTCAGACAAGATATCACAAGTCCTCCAAGCCAGAACAAGGCAGGGACAGCTGAACACAACGTTCTTATCACTATGCGTTTCCTCGCGACAGGAAAAATGCAAGTGTGTATAAATGGTGACGATATGGGAGTATCCCAAACTTCCATTCCCCGTGCAGTTACAGCAACAGTAGAAAGTCTGCCATCAGCCAGGGTAGTCTTTTCCATACAATATCTGTGTACTCGCCGACCATTTGAACCAGCGTTAAACATTCATCCCGTGCTTTCCTTTTCTTTTTGATGGTTGTTTCGGGCTTTATATTTGAATAATGCCGTCTTTTAGCTTGAAAGGTGTTTGTTTATTTTGAGAGACAAATTTACCTCCTGTTACAAAAAGTTCCCTTTTAAGGGGATTTCCCATTTGCTGACAAGGGAGACCGATTTGAGATATTCTTAACCTTTAAAAAATTTCTTACGTAAGAATTTGCTTAAGTCGGTTTATGAATTAATACTTAAGCATTGTTACTTAGGTAAGAATATTTTATAACTTAAGTGTAACTTTGGAGAAAACACTTAAGAAGCTTTATGAATACCGGTCAAGGAGGGAGTTTCTTCTACATACGGTAGTCTGAACATACAGGCAAGCAACCTGATATTCAGGAAAATGTACAAACCTGAATTATTCAGGACTTTGGCCAACATTTTAAAACAAAATGAACATATTGGCGTGGTCAACCTTTTAAAACAAAATAAACATATTGGGGTAGTCAACCTTTTAAAATAAAATAAACATATTGGCGTCGTCAACCTTTTAAAACAAAATAAACATATTGGCGTTATCTTGTAAGATAACTATACTTCTTTTCGAAAACAAATCACATTCGTTTAGGCAGTAATATATACACATGTAGATATTGTCCTGAATTTGATGGGAAATTAATCTAATTGTTTTTTCTCTATTCGTCCTTTATCACCAAAACCTTTGGGGATACTTTGAGTAGGATACCGAATTCCTCCGTAAGTTACTTGTCGCTTGAAAAATAGTTGATTAAGCTTAACAAAAAAAGCAGTCTGAAGAGTACGTGCCTTCGTGTGCTTGGCCGTAAAAAGGTTGAGTGGTAAAGTCGGGAGAAGAAAATGTGGAAATCACATTATTTATCCATACAGGATTAATGTATACGGAACATACAACCGTATTCCCCTGTTACCTCTCAACGTGACTTCTTGTCTCCGCTCCTTTCACATGCGGCTTTCGTAAGACTAAAACAACTTTAAAGGGGGCATTAGATGGTTACTGGTTCTAAGGAAATATGACAGGTTCGGGGTTGACACAAATTCTCTTAAGCACAGGTCTGTCTCTTTACAAACTTTGCCCAGCATCCGAATGAAGTTCACGAATACCAATATCAGAACGGGATAGACGCAATTCGCTGGGTCACAATTATTATTGTTATTTGTTTTTACAGTTGTGTGATTCCAATTGCACGAGGTTGAATGTTGTAAAATGTGTGATGCCTACAATATTAGTATGCAATTCAATTAACCATTGGAGGAAAAATTTGTTTGCTTTCTTAATTTCGAAGACAATCCGCGAATTTATTTTTAAGTGGCTGTGCTCAAAACACATGCTGTTTTAAAATTCCCGCAATACCGGCCATATTGGATTGTGGAATTTGGTGAAATGGAATCCCATCCTTCAATGGAATAGAAGGAGGCAGTATTAAGCATGTTAAGCTGAACCATCACCACATATGTATCTTTGGGATCTTATTCTTAAACGGTCAATTCATATATACTTTTTTAAAATCACATTGGTATTTTCAGCAACAAAATATGTAGAAAAGAGAAAAAATGCCTAAAATAATCTAGCGAAAAAAACGTCTTCTGCGCAGTTGATGCAGTGTGCTGTAACCGGAAGAGCCACAACTAGCCAAGTTATGGATGTCTGTCTCTTTGTATACTTTCTTCTACTACTGTTTAAAGCAGTCGGTAATTTTTTAAGTAAACTGTTCTGATTATATGTAAATTTGAAGTGGGGTGTTGAGCTTGTAAGACTTATAATATTTCACAACAACGAGTAAACATTAACTAACGCGAAAGAAAATACAGAACTTTACGTCTGCTTGGCTGTCATGCCACTCCAAAACAATTCTGTTTTAACGTAGGAACACTTCAACAACATCTGCCTTGCACCGACTACATGTAGGTTTCTTGCACACAAATACCTAGTCAGCTCTATTTTCCAGCTGACCGCAATCGTATTTTTCACAGAGTATAGAATCAAGTACTAAATACACTTGAATTTATTTCGTTTAAAAAAAATAAGTATGAGATAAGGGATGGTAATGTTAATTTGATGAAACACCTATTTTAATCTATTTGAATACGTTGACTGTATATTTTATATCACTGTTTTTTTTATTTAGTGTTATGAGGCCCCGATCATCATCTTTAGAACAAGGTTATATGTATTTCGAAGCCGAGTTGTGCCGGGATTGAACATCTTGAGTTGCCCGAACCATAATGCCGAGTCATTTACTTGCTGTTGGCGACCTAAGCACAGTAACAATCGATGGCCTTTTAGATTCGCTAAGCTCCTTGGTGTTATGGTCATTAAGTGTTTTCCTAAAAAGAAACCGGTTTAACATGAAACGCCACTTAGGTCAATTCCGACGAAGGCGTTGTTCTGCTACAGCATTTCACGTGATGGTGGGAAACGCTTCTTTAATAGGTTACAGATATAAAGAAGAACTACATGTAGCTCATCAGAAAAGGCCGATTGCACCTTTTCAGCCGCCCCTTTACTGAACAGCTTGTTCTCACCGTAATCAACCGAGATCGCGAGGTTACAAGCACAAATTGAACAGTATCCTGCTGTCGCTGTAACTTACAGCCAGATATTAATGTAATCAATGTTCTTACGCAGAATGACAAACTGGTAGACCTCACGACTCATAACTCGTTACAATCGAGTTTAATCTTATACTTCAGTGGCTGTTTTATTAGGCAGCTTGCACTCTTTTTACACACAACTGAATGGAACGCAATGTCATCTAGTGCTTGAACCTATATGTGCAATACTTATGTACATGTTTGAACACAAATGAAATCGGCAAGCCCGTTGTCAAATTTGCGCTTTGTTAAGATAAAATATCTCCAGAGGGCAAATGGCGATATTTTTTTCTTCAATACATGTTTCCTTTTTTCGGATCCTGTTATTATCAATGTTAATGCGTGTATCCAAATTAGCCCTATTCATTGTACTAGGTCGACCCCAGAGTGTCTGTTATATGTTTTCTATAACAGTTGCGTTCGCGCGAGTCACTGGCTTTACTGAGATAGCCAAGGCGTCCCCTTTTCCGATCGCGCGTATTTACCAGGCCAACTCTGGCGTGACACTTCGTCCACGCGTAAAGTGACGTCACACTTGGGTCCCCCCTCCCCCCCCCCTAGCTTCAGATCAGAGTAAGCCAGGGAATCACGTGATCACTATGGTAGACGGCGCTCCAGAAAAGCCAACGGACAGGCTGCTATTTTAATACCCTTGTGTGTCAATTAGACCATAAACAAACTGAAATATACTCATTGTTTATTTTATAGACAAACCCAATACTGATACATTGTTGCATTGTTCCTTTAAGGCAATAGAATAGCGGCACTGGAAATTTTCGATACGTCTTTTATCGATTAATCGTTTGAATTCATCGTGACTGTCACCCAATAATTACAGAATCAAAATTCAAAACTTTGGCGAAGAATTTAATTTATGTTATGAGGTTTCGTTTTCGGTTTATACTTTCAATTTTGATCGACATCTGAAAGCGTTAACACGTAGGAAGATTCCCCCAGGAAAGTATGACGTCATGTCACCTTATTTTGGCGTATCCGGGGAAGGCGCGCGAACGCAACCAACATAGACGGTATCTATGGTACCCGTGTAATTAAAACCGTCGCTGTCTTACATCCGTGTCTTACGTACATCCAGCTTGGTCATAAACCCAATGTCATTTCGAATGTCTACATGAAGTAATACATGTTAATTCAGCTTATTTTATGTTGTCGTAGCAAGAAAAATTTCAGTTGTGTAAATACACCGGGACTATGCTTTGATGTCATTCAGCTGTACTCCAATCCAATTGCCTTTTTAAAGATACCAGCAACCCAAATCAAACAAATTGTGAAGATACTAATTTTTTGTTGACCTACATAACGCATTTTCAATTGTTTATGCACCTTTGGTAAAAGAGAGAACCTTCGTCATTTCCCGATGAGAAAGTAATGGTGCGGGTTAATCCCAAAGTTCCCAGTCTGCGTTAAAAAGCTAGATGGTACTCGATGGTTACAAAATGTATGGTACCGAGCCACTGTAGCAGGTAATTGCCCTTATTTGAGCTCGGCCATATGATGACGTCTCACAATGTGGCTCTGGCGATTAAGCAGGTCGTTTGAAGAAGTTTTACCTCGGACTTCTCGCGTATGATTGAGGGAGACATTGTCCATTCGTTGTCATATAGAGAATAGCGTTGACTACGACGCTAAGCATCAACCACAACGCCCCGTGAGGGAGCGGGTGGGCCATGGCCCTGCAGAATACTCCCTCGGCTTCCTCGGTTGATCGTAAGAGGCGAGA
>JAVFBW010120764.1:0-14915 GCA_034783835.1 Mopalia ciliata
TACGGTATGGTGTTTTACAGGGCAGTCGATATGATTCGCAGGTCAGAATAAAAAAATATATTTAAATAGCATATATACACTCACATTCATCTTCCTGTTTTGTTGTGACAATAGCTGTTCCCGAATCGCGGAGAGTGACAGGTATACCCAGGAATTGCAGGTAAGCATCCCCATACCAAATCAACAACTCTGTACCAACTGGAATGTCCTTACACGCTTCATAATACAAGCTGTCCTCTTTCTGAACAACGATAAGATTTTGTTCAGACACGTGACGGGCATTGTTTACGAAAGACATCCAATTCCCAGCACTTCCACGACCATCGACAAAATGGCTGAGGCGTCCTTCTTTAAAAATCTGTGCAAGGAAAATATGCTGATAAATGAGTGAACAAACCAAGGAAGGAAGGAAGAAAGGAAGGAAGGTTTATGACACGTTTAGTATAGATTGGCAAAAGACGTAGGAAGGAAGGAGAGCTTTGTTATTCCAAATTGTAGATTGATTTATTGTTAAGTATTTCTGTAGATATCTGTTCACAATGCTCACCTCCCACATATAGGAATTGTCGTCAAAAGATTTGATTTCACTTGTGTTCACAACCTTGCCTTTGAAAGGTCCAAATGTCTTCCCCAGTTTGATTTCCTGCTGACCAAACACTCCAAAGTGAACGAAAGATCCGAATGTCGTTGGCCGAATACACACTTCTAAAAATGACATACATGACAGAAAAAATTTTATTTTCATCATTTAATGAAATAAATTGAATATTTCTTATTTGAAGTCTGTAGTGAAATTCATAACATTTAATGAATATCGAATGCACAATGCAATCTAAACTCGGTTGAATGTTTACCCCCAAAATATCCATTATCATTGAAGAGAATGTATAATATTGTTTGAATGTAGAGACCGACTATTCTGGTTGCATCCGCCCGACCAGTGCTCTACGCAAAGCTTTGTATTGTTTGTAGTGATATATTCCCACTTTATAGTGATACTTTTTTGCGTATTCTTCATCGTAACAAGACTTCTGACTTCCAAACGACATTGGTTGTTAATTAAGCTTCAAATGTTGTGTTATAGGAAAAGACAACTGTTTTCGACCTAAACTTATTATTTGTAGTGCATATTTTCAAAGACAACAATCTGTATTGCACTTGGAATCGAATAAGCTTAGCCGTTAAATAGTTAATTTAAAAAGCGGAACTGACGCCATTGTTCGAAAGCACGGTAGTTATATCATCTAGTCGTGACTGTCCCCTATGCACTGGTGGATGCTTTCAGATAAAGCCGAAAGTCAGGGCTCCGTCCCAAAGCAAAACAACAGCAACAAACAACGGCTTGTACATATCCACCTGGGACTAAAAACCAGATATGTCAGCTGAAAACATGTTGAACGTAAGTATTACCCAAAGAGCTATTTTCATACGTATAAAACAGATTAACATTGCGCTTGGGTGACCAAGCTTGTGTATACGCCGTGTTAATTGTTAGATACGTCTTCCAATTCATCCATAAACCAACGGACACAGTGGTGTCCAACCGTGTCTTCGAACAATGACGTAAGTCCCGCTTGTTAAATTAACTCATAACTGCTAAGGTTACCCGAATGCAACTGCAATATAGATGTTTGTCATGCAATAAAAATAATAAGTTTAGGTAAAAAAAACCCAATTATTTTTCCCTTAAATAATATATTACTTCTTTTTTTTTACATATGGCAGTACCAGTACTCTTATGTGAAAAGTACTAAGCCAGCGAAATAGGAAAGTGGCTCATTAGGTAATTGTTTATCCAATCAAATTCTATTTTCTCTAATTTCAACCCAGGTAAAATACTAATATCTCGGTAAAAAGATTATATTTATACTTGGGCTGAACTATTCATATCCATATTATTCTGTATAAATGTGCGGAAACAGTTTTATACATGCACAGGCGGTAATATGTCTACCTAAGTATACTGATTATTATTTGTGAATAGATATAAATACATTGACAAAATGTTTCCGTCCATGTAGAAACATTAACTACCCGAATTGGAATGGTTCTACCTTGGTATACATATTTATAACTGGGTAGAAAATTTTGACTTCCTAACAGAAACAGCCAAAATCTGCCAGAAAGGCGACAGAACAATAATGCTTTGCAAGTTGTGAGACAATCAGGTTCTAACTGACTAATGTTCTGCTGAATAAGAGTTACGTCCCCCTAGGAGAACAAGACAGGAGAGGGTTGTTAAATTGGTACGATATTTTGGACGAGAGATGTTTACCTGATGGCAGATCTAGCGGAGCAGGGTCAAGGGCCATAATCTTGCCTCCCGTTAAAGTGAAGCGGCCAGGTAAGCCCATGTTCTGCCGGTGAAATATTTTATCCATACCTGGAAAATATAATTCTTTTAATTTTTTTTCCTACCACAATACCCAAATTGTTTGTCCAGGAATTGTTCAAAGACGACTCACACAATGGAATCATTACTACACATAATGTTTGATTGCTGTTTAATGCTGCCTTTTAAAAATTTATTGAGGTTTTCTGACGTTCGTTAATTTATTGCACTCGCATGCACAATTTAAGTGTGCGTGTGATGAAGTTACAATCATTTACATTTCTATGAAATTCATGAAATTCATTGGTGTCACCTGAAATAAAAGTGGTACCTTTAATTGCTGATATTTTGTTTGACAGGTGTATTGGACAATATGCACTAGTTGGCGCTTTTAAACAAAAATGAGTATTGTTCAAGCTAATTGTTAGATGAATCATAATGACTTTTAAAAACTGAGATAAAACAGTGACTTAATCATTTAGTGTCAGCAAATTATAATAAAAGATAATCGAAAACAATTCTTGATCAGACAATATTAATGAAAATAGATAATAATAAAATTATAATAAATATATAATTATATAAACAAATAAATAGATAAACAAATAAATAAATAATCAATCAAACAAACATACAAATAAGCAAAAGAAGGAATAAAGAAATGAATAAATGAATGAGACAGTGATTGAATGAATGAATGAATGAATGAATGAATGAATGAATGAATGAATGAATGAATGAACGAACGAACGAACGAACGACCGACCGAACGACGAACGAACGAACGAACGAACGAACGAACGAACGAACGAATAAATGAATGAATGACTGAAGGAATGAATGAATGAAATAACATTATCTGCATGTGATAGCTCAGATGTGAAACTGATCCCTTTTAATTATCACGCCGATTTAGAGAAGAGCTTTGTTTTATAACAGTCTCTGAAGAAATACTATTTCAAATGCTAATTGCTGAGTGGCTTAATTTGACGTGTTTTCTTCCATATATCATTCGAATGCTGTCATCAATTTCTACGATCTATAGCTTGCTATGACTTATTTTACCTTAACCACACGTAATCCTAACACGCTATTTTTAACTTTAACAATCATCCAGTTTATTTACTGATTAAGTTCTATTTCATATAAAAATAATACAAAATAAAACACATTTTAAAATGCACACACGACCTGCATGTTTATGGTGATACTAATTGCTCAACATACAAATGTTAAGAGTCACTTCCCTACACTTTATATAAAATTGATTGTATTGTATGCTAAGCAAATTCGACGATGGAACGCCAGGTGGTTTTCCATTTAAGTAATTAAGCAATTAAATGACAGAACTTTGCCATATATTCATATCTGAGAGTAGCTTTATAAATTAAATCATATTTTTCAAGGCCATACAAACTACAACCGCGTAATCGTAATTAGTATTGGCCTATCATATACAGCATTAATGGACTTTAGCGGTTTTGTGAAAGAAAGGCAATACAAATGGTTAGATAGGAGGTGAGATATGCCAACAAAAGACGCAGTCTGCTAATAAAGCAATGGATCCAGGCTGTTTTATGCTCGAGTAGGTTATCAAATCTACCTCATCAAACGTAGGAGATAGCCCGAGGGCCGCCATTTTGTTTGTCCGCTCGTGCATGGCACGCGCTAAAACACCACTGCTGTTCACTTCATCGGCTATATCACACATCAACACTGTCTCGAGCTGTCAACGTAGTGACAATATCAACATATTATTGTCCCAGTATAATTGTGATCTGCGGATTCACTAATTCGTAACGTGTAGAAAGTGGAGACATAACAGTAAAATACACAGCGGCACATTTATTTAGCGTCAGTCACTTCGATTGTCATTGAGTGATCATTTCTTTTTGAACATTTTAATGACACCAGATGAAATTAATAGGTTCACAAATACCACACCAGCTCCCATCTGTCTGTCTAGGCGAAAGACATTTATTAGACTCATTAATGTCAAGAAACCAGTAGCGTTATACCAGTTTCAATACACCGTGATTGCTAATTGACAGATATTATCAATTGGAATATCTTTGTTTGTTTGTTTGTTTGATTGGGTTTTAACGTCGTACTCAAGGGTATTTCACTCATATGATGACGGGTTGTTCCCTTATCACGGTGGAAAGCGAGAGGAAACCTGGTAAAAACCACCCTTCGATTGCCGAAGCCACGTCTTGCGACTCACTCATATACCCGAGGCTCGACAGACGTTTTTATTTAAGGAACGTAATGTTGAACAGAACCCCATCAAGTTTTATTTGTTTATGATTGATTGATACACTGATTAATTGATTTATTTAATTATTGCTTTACTGATTTATTTATTGATTCATTGTTTAATTGGTCGATTGACTGATTGATTTATATATTGACCGATATATTGACCGATATATTGACTGATTAATTGATTGCTTGATATTGATTGATTCATCGATGCATTCGTTAATTAATATTTATTTATATATTTTAAATTTATTTACTTATTTATTTATTATGGTGAAGCATTCCTCCAATTATTTGTTCATTTATAAGTTTAAGTTCTATGTGTCTGACTATTTGTGACTCAATTCTTAGTTTGAATATAAACGTTCGTTGGTTGCTATTTTGCTAAATATTGAGTTATTTAATTAGTAAGATAGTTTTTAATATATTTAGAAAGTCAGTTAGTTAGTTGTTGTTTTGTTTGTAGCTTTCTCATTTGAATGTGGACATTGAATGGTTGGTTTATTAACATTAAATAAAACCTTACCCATTGAAAGCTCATTTATCCGAAGACCAGAAAGAGCGTGGCGGCCCTTCGTATTGGGACAGGAATTGCCCATGTGTCCGTAGAGAACAAGGTCAAGGTCGCTCTGGGAGAACTGGTGTCCAAGGGTTGGAGGATTCGGAAAAACTGGCCAGCGTCCCACGGTGCCTGGCACGCACCCCTGTACACCGTTTGGTGGGCGAAGTAACGTGAGTTGATTATAAAAGTTCTTGATAAAGTTAGCAGCAAATCTTGGCCTTAAACTGAAAATACAGGAGTGAATTGAGTAATGTGGTTGTTGTCCCACACAAACATGACAAAACTCACGATGAAAATTAATATAATGGGTGCACGCATGCATGGCCGTTTCGTGTTTACTCACTACTCAAGATGAGTTCACAGTAAGTAGAGGAAGCGCCAGTCTCAAGTGGACAAAAAAGTCACCCCAGTTGGATACCGCCCTCTTAATATGCCGTCAGCCTACCCACCAAGGAAGATGTGTGAGGGCTTGTATTGTCGTGTAATGTTCCTGTCTTGTCATTGTTGGATGGGTTGGCTCATCGTCATACGATTGAAACAACCTTAAGTACAACGTGAAAGCTCTACCAGCCAATAAAACAAACAAACAAACAAACAAACAAACAAACAAACAAACAAACAAACGAACGAACGAAAGAACGAACCAGCCAACCAACCAGCCAACCAACCAACCAACCAGCCAACCAACCAACCAACCAACCAACCAACCAACCAGCCAACCAACCA
The DNA here is from genome assembly GCA_034783835.1 of Mopalia ciliata. Taxonomy (NCBI): domain Eukaryota; kingdom Metazoa; phylum Mollusca; class Polyplacophora; order Chitonida; family Mopaliidae; genus Mopalia; species Mopalia ciliata. Next base: position 5,883 of record JAVFBW010120764.1, read on the forward strand.
ACCAATCAACCAACCAGTCAACCAACCAACCAACCAACCAACCAACCAACCAACCAACCAACCAACCAACCAACCAGGGAACAAACAAATAAGCCAACAAACAAACAAACAAATCAATAAACAGTACCTTTAACTGTATTCTAAAGTATGTACAAGCTAAACCCTATAAGGGTACACGAGTGAGTAATTTTTTATTCACGTACACAGAATGTCTATAAAAACAGTAATTTTGTATTTGTTGTTTTGTCACTTATTTGGCTAGAACTATGAGTGATACAGTAGAGTCGTTTATTTCAACCTCGTCGAATCTAGGGAAAATTGCTCCCATCAAAGAAATAGTGCTAAATAAATGATAACGATCTATCGCATCACAGGCAATTGAAGTTATTAAACACTCAATATATCCCAAAGGAGGGTTAGTTTCTCTCTTTGTTTATTAACTATTAAGTTAGCTTTTGCTTACAAACAATATCCTAGGCATTAGTGTTTAATGAATTCTTTTTATCAGTATAGAATGTGTCCATAACATGATGTTAATATGTGAATAGTTAAGGAACTGTCATATTTCCGTTTGTCAAGTGCAACATTTTTCATATCAATTGGTAGCAATGCCAACTTTAATGGGAATTAATTATTCAATTTCCATTCATGGAGATTTAGGCGTTAATGTTTCGCCGTGTTTTGGTTGTGCTAATCGGTGTGTTTTTTGCTGATCGCTAATATTGTGCTCTTATGTGGGAGACAATACTATCGGTTAATAGCATAGTGAGGCTATAAACTTGTTAAAGTAGGCTATCTACTATTATCTAGAGTTTGAGCTGTATTAGTTAAATTTTAATTAAATCAAATAGTTTCACACATATAAATTGTGAAAATATTAAATAGTTTAATTTAACATAATAAATGTCTGACGGACATTATACTGGTTCCAGACCCCTCGTGGCCGTCATAAAGTGTTTCCTGTAGGTGAAGTTCTTCTTTTCTCTAAGGTCATTGTTCTATAAATTTGCTGCATATATACTTGAAAATATTGTCCCCTTATTGGGCCAATAAACAGGGGTATATGTCAATTCTCTGGGGATTTATCCAGAACGGGAGATGATTAATCGACTTAAATTAATCCACATCCCTGTGTCAATTTGTATATTAATATACGCCTCATTTTATAGTTTGGGACCAGGGCTTATATTCATAAAGCTGCTTCAGTATTTCTTAAAGTTAAAAAATATTAAACCAAATTTCCCATTGAAAATCACTTAAAAGTGAAATAATACATTTCTATTTTTAAAATGTGACATATAATCTATCAATTTACACCAGCAAACATTTAAGAAATATAGTGATTATGTATTTAAAGCTATGTTTGAAAACTGGCTACATTTTTCTTAACTTTAAGAAATACTTAAGTAGCTTAAAGAATGCGAGCCCAGGCCTTTAATACCAACCCAACAAACTTATATCGGCTGTATTAACAGCGTCTAAAATAGTATTTTATAGTTATTGCAGTCATGGTGATAATAATGTTACAATCATTATTTGTTGACACAGCACCATTATTATCACCATGACTGCAATAAATATAAATGTGTAAATTGTTGCCAGGAGGCACCTTGTTGGTACATCTATACAAATTCTGGTTCATTCAAGTAATCACTTCAAGTATATATTTGGTGTACGATTTCTGTGAAAGTTGGAATGGCCAAATAAATTTAGAACAGCTTTATGTAATTTACCTGCCCGCTAATTATTGCTACAGTAACCTGGTGGTATATAGACAAAGGGGATATCTAATAGTATAGTGCATGACAATCTCTATGGGGAATTATTTACCTCCAAATTTTAAATCTTAGTCGAGCGAATTATGCGAATATTATTTAAAATAATCAAATCTTTTGGAATCAATAATATACTAAACAGTATTAGAAAGGGTTTTCATTTTGTTATTTTATGATGTGTATAAATTTGGTAACGAAATTTCTCTGATGTCCTAAATCTTTAGTGAATAGTGAATCGTTCGTGTTTGGCTATTGTGTGTACCCGGTACTTATAGTTACAACAGTGATGTTTGTGAAATAAATGAATCACACGGACACAGGGATGTTGATAAACTCCATGAGACACCCTTCTAAATAAATCTTAATCTCGAGTTGTTATGGGCAACCTACATACATCTCGAGAGAAGGTAATGACAATGTACTTGTTAAATTAAGTATCGAGCAGTTATCTATACATTCAATAAACTGAACCTAACAACTACCGCACAAAGAAGTTGGGTGCAGATTTATTTTGTGCAACAATAGATAAATGACAAAATATCGCTGTGTTCAGCACAACATAATGTAATATACCAAAGCCAGTTGGTGACACTGTATAATGAGAGGTGTAGTGTGCTCTATGAAGTGTAGTTATTGTCCAATAAAACGTTGAAATGAAAAGTGTCCTGAACGGAACGAATTGATGGTGTTTCGTCCGCCACATGGTCACTCCCCGTGTAAATGACAGGTGTATTGTATTATACAAATTGTGTTATTTATCAATTGGTGATTAATCGGGCTAACGCAAGTTTTTGTTGTTGTTTTATAATTGTAATTACTTTGTCTTAATGCGGTGATAAAATGCATCAGTGACAAGCGCATTGTGTCGTAAAAGTTTATATGATTTGTTTATATTTTGTGATAAAAAGTAAAATATTCTATGTTTTGTTTATATTCTGTGATAAAAAGTGTCTGTGAAAGTTAGTTTTTGTATTTGTCAATAAAAGCTATGTTAGCTGGAATTTGTTTTATTTGATGATAAAATGTGTCAGCGAAAAGTCTATTTTTTGTATTAAATGCATATATTATTTGCTATAAACTGTGTCTTTAAAAGACGTATTGTACAGTTGAACAGATGCAATCATTGTAGGTTTGTACGGTATATCAATAAAACATGTGTTTGAATGGCTATCCTATGACCTTATCACACCAGAATCAACATCATGTTGTCGATACACACGTCCCAGGATTTCTTCTTGGTATAAACATATACATTTAATATTTTTTGTACCGTGGAATTATTTTTCTGTACCTTTGAATTATATTTTAATTTCTATAAATTCAGTGACCAAAGACACGAAAGGAAAGGCTGCCCTGCATGATCCATAGAATATTAACTTTTAAACAATTACTATCTCAAAAATAGTGCTTTTTAAAATGTATATCAATTTCATATTCTAGTTTATTGACGCATTAATTTAAGCACTTTTTAATTTCTTTGAATTAAGGCGAAAAAAAAAAAAAAAGCCCTGGAAAATTCTGACATGGGTGTTTTTTTTTCTCCAGAAAACATCGACGTTTTAGCTTTCTAGAAACTAAATTACCCAAGTTTCTAATACAACACAACAGACTGCTAGTTTGCTTCTCAAGGCTGTTTTAAATGGACCAAATGTATACGAGAATTAGAATATAATAATTAACTTCCAAGAAACTACCATTTATTGACATAAATTTAATTGAATCTTAAATAGCTGTAACTGTATGGATAACAACCCTGTTATGAAACATACAACAGATAATTTTGATTCAGTCTCTTTGATAGAGATGTCTAGAATAAAATTAAATAAACTCCACATTTTTTCGATTTTACTATCTGATTTCAAGCTGAATATACGCGGGCTTATCAAATGCACAAATCCTTGAGCCTTTCCAACGAATATGCAAATATATTTCCAAATATTGAAAAAAAAAAAAAAATGTACTGCCATTGATCTAGGTGAACCAAAACATCCGTGAACTTTAATTTCAAAAGGTCCACAGTAAGCTAGTCCACGTCACCTCAACTGTATTTAACTTCCACATTTTTGTATTTCTGAACAACAGTACCTATTTATTAAATTGTAACTTTGAATGTTATAAATCAACACCTTTGTTAGCTTACTTCCAATAACACAATCATTACCTGAAAATATATATTTGAAATATAGATAAAGTGATGACTTACCTGGGTGAGCGGAGGGAGTTACGTGGAAGAGCCAGTGGGGAGGGAAAAGGAATACCCTCGTTCATATCGCAGGTTAAAATACGAGTAGAAACTTTGGAAATTTTAAAGAAAATGATCGAAAGTCTGAATACCATAAAAGATGTTTCATGGATGAAATCAGAGTCTGAAATAGGGAAGGAATCAGCAGACACATGCTTTACGTTTCCTGTCATGTCGTGGAACGTGGTAGAGAAGGTGTCTTTCCTCCACTGAGCATGCGTAGATAAGCCGAGACCCTGACTAGGCGGAGTTTGAGAATTCCCGAGGGGGTGATTCCGGCAAACTCCGCGAGACTGGCTTACAATTGCTTCATGAAGCGTGGAACAGCATTAAGAGATCAACATAAACACGCTGATAGACTAAGGCATTCTATTCAAGAACAGTATTGCCGCTCTATAATGGAAAAATAAATCAGCCAAACGTTAAACAAAAATGAAGTCATCTGAGTTTATTTGATACAAAGGACAAGCCATTAATATTAGAAACTATTCGTAAAAAAACATTAGAATTTTCAACCTATGTTTTTTAATTGCGGTTGATACACACTGATCGTATTGGTGCAGGCGTCTATGTTTTATTCGTTGGTTTATATTTTGAGAGAACTTAAAAATCAGAATAACAATTATTGTAACATTAATTCTCAAAATTGGTAAATAACTTTGTCAGCTAAGCCGCTTCAAACCAGTATTGACTAAGTACAGAACTGTGAAACACGAAATAAGTTCAATGGCCAACATTTTTTCGCTCGGTGATAATATCATTGTTTGGAAAAATGAACAACTACAGCTAGCCAACAGTTGTTCAGGGACTTCCCTGTTCCTATGAGGACCCACTTGAACACAAACGTTTGTCTCACATCCTGCCCCAAAACCAGCTTTATTGGGCCACAGAATTATTTAACGAGCATGCCCAAAGAGGCCCGATATTGTGTGACTTGATGTTTGTTTATCATTTTTACTTCAATACTACGGCGCAGGTAGCCTGAAGTTTGTATGCCTCGTGTGCAGTGAGAAATTATGTACAATTTAGAATATGATTCGTTTCAAATAAGTCAATCATTTTCAAATCAAGTGTTTATTATAACACAATGCACATAACTCCAATATTAAATAAACTCTGTTCCTCGACAGTTATGATTTTTGTAAGGGTGGATTTAAAAACTTAAATCGCACATCCCAAAACAGACGCCAAAAAGTTTTACGAAATGAAATTAAAACGAAATCGCAAAAAAAAAAGAAAAAAAAAAAGAAGACTGAAAAGAAGATGAAATTCCATTGAGTACGAGCCAGAAAAGACACCAGGTGTCCGAATACCATACGGACATAATTTGTCTTGATACCTCAGTTTAGTCGCCCGAAGTCCTTGAGAATCGATCCAATGAAGAAACACTTAGAAGAAGGTGTATAAAAAGTCATATATATGCTATTTGGAAGTGATTTTAGACAAAAATGCAGCTGGTAAAAAAAACAAAAAAAAACCCTAAACGACTAGCTTATATGAAGACGGCAACTTATATGGGAAAAACACAGTGTAAGTCTCATTTCAGATATCATTTGTCTGCCATCAAATACGTCATCAATGTGGAGATACATACAGGAAATAGGACTCTACATTGAGTTGGACGCTTAATTTTATCACGTTACAGCCAGTTCCGTTTGGTGATCCTCACTTGTTTAAAATAGGCAATGATTCGTTGTCTGTTATTCAATGTTTACCTGAATTTATACCCGAAAGGGTAATATCAGAGTTAAACTTCTTTGTAAATCTTATGAATTGAAGTCAGTTATTATGTTTATAGTACAACTACTTCTTTACCTTGTTATCTCCCAGTTTTAGATTAATTTTAGACGTCGGATTAAAACAGAAGTGATAACTCAAACTGAAAGCTACACATCAGAACGCAATCCAGTACTTTTCTACCCAGTCGTGTATTTTCCCGATGAAGGTTGATCACAATAATGTCCGTTTAATACGAAAATGACGCTGCAACAATTTTTAAAATTCGTTCAAAACATTTTCGATTAAGACGAATACGGGGTAAATTGTCTTTATTATTTCTCTATGATCTGGTTTTAAGATTGTCAATGAATCACTGAATCAATAAATCAATGTATGAATGAATCAATCAATTCACTTCATTTCTTTTTATTTCTTTTTATTATTATTTCACCAAATTTGTAAACAGTTTGTGGTTACCAATGTATTAAAATAGAAAATACATTTTCAGCGGGAGCTGAATCCCCAACGTTCCTATACTATCCCATAAAGGAAAATACAAATAAATCAATGAATCAATGAATCAGTGAATCAATCAATGAATCAATCAGTCAATAAATCAATCAATCAATCAATGAATCAATCAATGAATGAATCAATCAATGAATCAATCAATCAATCAACCAATCAACCAATCGATCTATCTATCAATTATCAAACCGACCAATCCATCAACCGGATGTCCCAAAACCAACAATTTGGAAAAAAACGCTAATGAACGAAAAGATAAGTACCGGTAAATGATAGACAACCATGGACACATGGCAATCTCGTGAAAATCTACATCAATGATTGTACCTTTACGAAGTGTCAAATGTAAAAACAAATGAGCAATAAAAAGTAACGAAAAAACAGTTTAAGGGTTTTGAGTCGACTGGCCGGGCCTTGTCTCTATGGGATTTTATTGGACTGCTACGCCCAAAGTCACACTGTGGACGAACACAGGAAAGCTTTCAGCCACACAATATCTATTGAGACGCCTGAATTATTCAGGGTAAAGATGGAGCGATTGCTGCCTTACTAGTCGCGAAGCTTTCACGTTTTAGCTAATGAACTTAACTAGAACCGAGCGGCTAAATGAGCATCTTTATTAACCTGATTATCAACCTTATACACAGGGAAATCTTTAAACCGAAAGTGAGAAAAGTATAGGCACTGTTTCCAGCTGATTTGCTTTTCCTAACTATTGTTTAATTATATATCTGTTAGAATTTTCAAAGATATTTTTAAATTTAGCTAGCTGAGCCTGACTGCAGATTAATTATAAGAAACATAGACAGAATACACGTTCAGCACAGCATTACATTAAGCGCCAAGTAACACGTTTAAGGACAAATTTTCTGTATTCTCGTCTTCAATTTTACTTTTGAAAGAGTACAAACAATCCCACTAATTATTTAATTGTTCAGTTGTAAATAATACTAATTGTGGTTCGTTCTGACCAATGATATTTAACAAGATTCCGGTTTTCAGATTGAAACTTTTTTATCTTCAGGTTCTTTTCTAGGCATAGATATATATATTAACCGTAAGACAAATCAATTAATACAATAGCCAATAGATTTGGATTAAAATCAGTGTGTGTTAGTGGGATTAACTAAGTACTTTACATTACTCATATGACCCCATATCAGTCCAGTGGGCGAGGAAACCAACATCTACACCGCTTGTAGTGAACAAAAACAAAAAGGGACAGTCAGCAGAGGTTACATGAAGACATAGCTGCTAGGCTATCCCTTAACTTCGATAGTATCAGGGTAGGAGAAGTTCTCTTTCAGCCGCCGGTATGATTAAACGGATTAAACGATTGAAAAATTTTCGTAAATGCATTTTCACAGCACGTTTGAAATAAAGCAAAATAATAATTATTGCTGGAAGAAACCAGCGCAACTCCATGTAAGTCGAATCGTGTTCAAATACTATGACAGTTTTTTCAGTTTTCACTTGTTTCTAATTTTAAAATTTCCTTTTTTTTATTTTGTTCAAAAGGTAGGTGTTATATATTTGTTAAATTCTAGTGCATATGTAGGTTTTTGGCATCCTTTAGATCAAACGTTATTAAAACCTATTAAAAATTAAATTCACCTTTAAGAGGAGTGTGGTTGGCTGATTTGCCGCACCCCTATCATTTGGCTGTTAAAGGCGTAGGCCCGGGGGCACCTGCTCTGCCAACCTGCGTAATTAACATTAAGCAGTAATTAATTAAAGATTCTCTTTGCTGGGTCTTCTCTAGCCACACGGAAACTACACTGGATCAGATATCGTGTGAAGAGTCTACCTCCCAATTAAATAAGTGCTGCTGTCTTGGGGCATTTCATTGAATGGCGGTGGAGAACATTTCTATGGAGCCCATCAAATTACTTAGTTGTAACATTTACTTTCTCTATCCCCTAGCGTCTTCATATAGCGTTGTTGTCATGTTGATAACAGGCAATTAGATGGAAGAGCAACTTATACGAATCCCAGGTTACGAATCAGCGGATTGCTCTAAATTGGTATCATCCAATCAAATAGAAGATTTATGGCTTAAGTCGTTTAGCGGAATTGAATCGCTACATGGCGGTGTTTTAATCAACATGTCACGAGGCAGTTTAGCACGCGACCATAAACTTTTGTTCAACAAGAACAATTGTACTTGAAAGCAAATTGAGATATATGCAAAGCAAGTTCAAAAGATATTTAACTTAAACTTTTAAATATTAAAAGTAAGTATTTCTATATAATATGGTAGTCCACCCCTCCCAGGCAACCCCATCTCATCTTCAAGGACGTTTTGGCGAACAGCATTCACTGACAGAATTCTGCTGTCAAGCTTAATTTGTTGCGAGTTCAATTTATTTATGTGTATCAGTCTGCAAAACTTTCCCAAATAGCCTATCTTTTTATTAGAAAGTTCCATTTAACTTATGATAATATAAAAAGTAATACAGAAAAATTATATTCCATTTTTTAAATATTTGTTTACTGTTACAATATTTATTTCATATCATTTCGCTTAAAGACTCTACCGCTAGTCAGGGGTAAAATTTTGACTTTTTTTGCCTTTCTGAAATCTTCTTTTCATAATCTTGCTAATGCAAAAAGTTTGACCAAAAAAATTAGTATTTTAGAGTGTTTTTTAGATTTAAATTGTAAAATGTGTGCTTAAAAAATTATGCATATTGAAGGGCGGAAGGGATTAACGAGATTATCTCACCTCGACTGACTACCTGCTGACTATTACCACAAACCAATTAGCGA
>JAVFBW010120775.1:0-14913 GCA_034783835.1 Mopalia ciliata
TCATACAAATTCGCACCTTTTATAGACATCCATGATTGAAAATAACATAGACTTATAACTTAGCTCCCCAGTTTCTGAGATTTGTTTTCGTCAGGAAAGAAATAGAGCAGCACTTACATAGTCCTTTTAATCCACTGTCAATTACACAGAAAAATGTCAAACGATATTCATTTGCTAATAGAAACACTAAATCAACCCAGGATCGTCTAAATTCCCTTTTCGTGTCTATACATTCCTTCGTCAGCCTTCTCAGTGTGCTTTTTTTATGCCAATCTTTAGCTGCCTTTAAACATATGGTTAACAATAACACAGACGTAAGGTGATTAGAATTAAGTATCTTGTTTACTGAGGTTTGTTTTTCATCATCAGAGAAATTTAATAGCATTGGTATAGTTCGTTTAGTCCACTGTCAATTACAGAGAAAAATGTCGAACGATATATATCTGCTGAAAGGCAAGTCTAAATTATCATAGAAAAGTCTAAATTCCCGTCGCGTGTCTTTCCATTTATCGTCCTTTTGAGTGTGCTTTCTTATTATACATTTCATAAGCCTTTGTGTTTGTGAAAGTTGTTTTCCTTTGTAGAGAAAACAAATATTCGCAACACATCAGTTATAGAAAGGCTACATGAGCCAATTACAGAAATAAAGGATGACGATTGTTTTTATTCCATCTATATTAAATTGGTTAACAGTTTTATTGAGTCACAAAAGAAGCGAAAGACATCAGTCTCATAGAATTGTGACATCACAAATGTACAGATTATAGCGCTGGTTACACGGAAATAAACATAGGCTGAAGTTGCTCGAAATGCTATGCCCTTCTCACATGTATCCTTTTATGCTTATCTGACCAAGTTATTCATCAGAATTAGGAAGAAAGGTGGTAGCGAACACGACCCTGTGTCTCTAGAACCTTTAAAAAAGAATATTAAGAACGGATTTCTTCTTTTCTTGTTTTTATGTTACGCATCCGAAAAACAAGGTATAGGCCATTTCCTTGCGTTCTTCCGAAAAACATTTGGCAAATGAAACCGGTTAATCCTAAAAAAAAAAGAACTTATACTTCGAGATGAGACAAATGTCTTTTGGTTGCTCTTATTTTCCATCGCCTAAAACATAAAAGTTCTTTGTCAAAATCAGATTGGAATACCGAAACTATCCCTACAGTCACTCTTACCGGACACAGTTAGGCCAATTCCATGAAGGAATACGATAGAGTGAGTTGCTGAAGGACGCCATTGTATCGCTGGTTTGTTCAGCAGAATCACAAACAACTTAGTCAGAAAAAGCAACGTTCTAGCATTGTCCCATCTGGAGTAGGGGCACAAAGTTATGTAAATCACTGTGTATCAGTCTGTACCAAGTATCGATTGTTTGTTTGTTTGATTGGTGTTTAACGTCGTACTCAAGGGTATTTCACTTATATGACGACAGTCACAAATACAGAACAGCACAAACAAATCTGCATTCCGTTACCCTTTAGCTCTGCGAACACCAGGGCAATAGAAAGCAACCTCTTTTCTCGCCTCTTACGATCGACCGAGGAAGCCGAAGGAGTATTCTGCAGGGCATGGCCCACCCGCTCCCTCACGGGGTTGTAGCCCTCAATAAATACTGTGCATAATTTTAAAACATTGAAAACATGAAAACATACTTAAATACATAAATAATAAAATCATCAAAGTACTTAAGATAACCTAAATAAACAAAGGTTTTATTCATGAAACTGTTCATCTTAGAGAGTTGAAATTTGCATTTTGATTGAATGAATGATTGACTGGTGTTTTGTGCCATGCTCAAGGGTATTTCACTTATATGACAGCAGTGTATTCCAACAATTATTGACACTAGCCCAAACATTAACATGAGGTGTATGTTGATAATCTTGGAAAATTAATCTGCATCAAGTGCCACGTAAAAACAGCATTGCTGCTCTCCAAACAACTGCCCCTAGCCAGAGAGTTTAAAAGGAAGAGTAGTTCAGATGAATGTACAGTAAGACCTGGTTACCTGAGTGCCCAGAGAGTGTTCTGAAGGGTGTACCAGTCTGGCAGTCCGTCACGTATATCTTACAGTCCCCTGCACCACCACTTATCAGAAGGGAGCTTGTGTTACTGGCATCCTGCATGAATACCAGGTCACGGATTGTACCATCATGAAACGTTAGCTCAGTGTCAGAGCCTGCAACAAAAAATATATTGTTTAAATAAATTATTTAAGCAGTGATTATTTTTCATTTGTTTTTTTTTAGCATTTTGTGATTTTTAGTATTCTTCTGTTTTTGTCATTTTTTAACTAAGATAAAACACACATGCAAATGGATGTATTTATCCTATAACTTCAATAAGTTTGGACACTCTAATTTTGGGACAGTTCAAAGAAATAACAGGTAAGACCCCTTGTGGTAAAGCCTATTTCTCTGTCCCAACCGCTAGAAGTTATAAGGTATGTTATAAGAACCTTAACATAAAAATCTACAAAGATTGATTGGTTTGTGCATGTTACAATTAACAGAGATCTAAACCATGCCAAGAGGATTTGTTTTGTTTGCTTGACTGGGGTTTAACGTCGTACTCAAGGGTATTTCACTTATACAACGACGGATTGTCCACTTCACATTGCACCTAGCCTTATTAGGGTGGAAAACCATGTAAAAACCTACCCCGCGATTGCCGGAGCCACTTATACAATGACATGCCAGCCCAATGGGTGATGGAAACCACCCTCGACACGACTAACAACAAACAAAGACATCACGGGACAAATACAGGACATTAGCAGGACACAATATAGACACCACAAACAGATCGGCTTCCTGTTCCCATTTAGCTCTGAGAGCACAGGGAACATGAAGCTTCCTCCAACCACCCGCAGGAAGTTATATATGTTCATTCAGGAGCTGGATCTTCATTACTAATTGTTGGCCCTAGTGGTCAATACAGCCACATTATACAGGCAGTTTAATGGGTGACTACTCACACTGCTCGACATAGTTACTATAACTATGTGACAGCTTCTATGTAAACACAAAATTAGAGCTAATAGCCAGCCATGACTGCTGGGCTGGTATTAACCGAAAGGTTCAACCGTATATCATTTTGCCCCGAAATTGATTGATTAGTGTTTAACACCATGTGGCCCAAGGGTATTTCACTTATATGAGGGCAGTGTATCCAACAGCTATTGACACACTTATACATTTAAATGTTCAGTGTTTTGCTCTGTTGGAAGATTAAGCGCTAAGTAAATCAGAATATGAAAATTGTTTGATTGATTGATTGGTGTTTTACATCTTGCTTACGGGTATTTTGCTTATAAGATGGCAGTGTATTCCAACAATAATTGACGTTGGCACAACCAAGAAGTGAAATGCTTTCACAATGTTGGAAAGTTAAATTTACTTAATATGCCCTCAGCCAGATGGTCACTCTAATGATACTCATCGTCGTATAAAGCCACATGTTTAAGTCTCTGCCTGATGGAATATGTAAGGTTGTACCATCACTAAGTGGGTTAGGCGGAGGGTCAAGTCTCAATACTTGAAAACATACTGCTCTCAGCCAGAGGGCACCATGGCAAGTTTGATTGATTGGTGTTTTACGCCATGCTTAAGGATATTTTACTTATATGACAGCCGTGTATTCCAACAATAATTGACGCTAGCACAAACAATATGTAAAGCATTTAATAATGTTGGAAAGTTAATTTTCCTACAGTGCTTACACTGTGCTAAGTAAAGACAGCATTCACTCTTCAACCAAACTGCCCTCAGCCAGAAGACCCACAAGAATGAATATGTTAATAAAATTAATATAATATTAAAATGAAAGGCCAGGGATTAGTACGTAGAGATTTTGGCACTGGGGAAATCCTGTCCTTGGACAAAATGCAAAATTAACATTAAATTATTTGTTTGCGTGATTGGGGTTTAATGTCATACTCAAGGGTATTTTACTTATATGATGACGGATTGTCCACTTCACACTGTATTTAGCCTTATTAGGGTGGAAAACCACCCCCATAAAACTACCCCCGCAATTGCCAGAGCCACAACATGTGACAAAAATTAAAGTAAAATCGATACATACCAACAGCATTACAGGACTCTGTGTTGAACCTGGTGAGTTTAATTGTCTTATCATTGGACCCTGTGGCTATCAGATCCCCCAGAGGGTTCCAGGCCACGCAGTATATGGACCCTTTATGATGCTTGTTACGCTTAAAAACCACATTAGCTTCCACAGGTGCATGGTCCTCTCTACAAAACACAAAACAATTTATAAACAAATAAGTGATCTAAGTTTTGCTTTTAAGGAATTGAAGCTGTGATAAAACGTAAAAATTTCTCTGGACTAAAACAATAAAGGTCAAAACAATTTCTCCAAATCCCGCACAAATTACACACATTACGTTTGTTTGTTTGTTGGATTTGCGTTAAACTATGTACTCAAGGGTATTTCACTTATATGATGTCAGATTATCCACTTCACACTGCACCTAGCCTTATTATGATGGAAAACCAGGAGGAAACCTCGTAAAAACCACCACCCCTCATTTGCCCAAGCAACAACATGTGACTCGCTCATATACCTGACGGTCAACATGTGAACAGCACATCGAAGCAGTTTCAGTTTAGTAAGCCTGCGCTGCGCGCTACCACTAAGCCACGGCCGCGGGCCTCACACATTATGAGAGGAAACCACACAAAATGCACCCATATGAATCCCCACTCTCTCTTATACCAGAGGTCAACTGGAAGACTCAAACAATGAAACCGAGGTCAGTGGTTTGGCACACTTACCATTGAGCTACAACAATTGATTCATTGATTGGTGTTTTACGCTGTAATTAAGGGTATTTTGCTTGTATGACGGTGGTGTATTCCCTAGGATGTCTGGATTACCTTCATAATATGCATGTATCAACCCTTACCTCAACTCTTCTGTATTGGGGAAGCTACAGACTCGCAGGACTTTCGAGTTTGAGCCCACAGCGTAAAGATGACCTTGAGGATGAAAGGTCACAGTTCTGACGGCTTGTTGGTCTTCTAAGTAACTCAGCGGGACGTAACGTGGTCGATTTCCTCCACGAATCTGAAAAGATTGTCAAACAAAATTATTAACAAAATAGCAATATAAAGAGTGGCCATGATTTAGTGGCTACTAGTCCTACCTTGATGTACCACTCACGACTGTTTGTTTGTTTGATTAGGGTTTAACATCGTACTCAAGGGTATTTCACTCATATGATGATGGATTATCCACTTCACATTGTTCCTTGCCCAAGTACGGTGAAAATCTGAGAGGAAGCTTGTGAAAACCACACCTGAGATTGCCCGGATCCACATTGTCTGACTCAACACATATAACTGAGGGCCGACAGACAGGATCCTGTGAACAGTACATCGAAGTAGGATTAGTAATTGCACAAACCATGACCGTGAGCAGCCCTGAAAAAAATGTAAAACTTCTCGCAACCACTAATTTTCAGGTTTAAAATTTCAGGTAGGATTTCATGTGACCGTGAGTCCCAGGTGTGGCCGTGAGCTGCTGAGTATTGGAAGTTCCAATCCTTATATTGATAGGAGCATGTTCCTCCCCCATCCATACACAATATACATACATGTAAGATTAATAAATGTTAACTGATTAAGGTTACAAGCATTTCACCCATGCTGGTTTTTCTCCAACCACAAATACCCACAATAACATAACCATAAAATGTGAAGTGATTTGCTTAGCTGAAAATTTTATGTTGCTTCAGTTCTTAGTAAGGACTACATCAGACAATTCAGAAAATATTGTTTCTCATACAAATTTTCTGAACTAGAGTCTGTTCAATCTAAGAAAGTGTTATCCCAAAATAACGAACACATAGCTAATTTTCACTTTTTAAAAAGCATAAACATCCCCCAATACATCGGTAGACTAGTCCAATACCTCATCTTCATCTTGGGAAAGCTCCTTGGCCCCATGTACAGGGCACAACAAATGACATCTTTCTGTTACTTTCACTTTCGCTTTCGACATTCTCTGGTCAATCTTTTATAACATGCACATGCAACTCAATCCACCACAATGTTTTAATGGAAGTGTACTCCAGGGACCATTTGCTCAAAGCGCTATAAAATTGAATCCGTTGTAAGATGACGTCATGCCATGTTGTAGGTCTATCTCTAATCCAGAATCAGCGATTTAATCTGGTAAGGAGCGACTAAATTAATAGTCTTTCAAGCAACTGGCCCTAGCTGTTTAATGACCCCAGTGTTAAACATAACCATTAGATGTGGCGTGCTTGGTCCATTGGAATATTAATGTTCCCCCCAGTGTTAATGTAACACAACCTGGCTGTGCTCAATCATAGAACATACTGCACTTCATATACATGCATGTGAAACGCAGATTGTTCAGAACAATTTGATTTGTATGTGGCTGTTGACTTAGTACAATGTAGATTTGCTACTTGACTGTATTAACTTCACCATGAATTCATAAACCTCAAGTAAAAGACCCTTGTAGTACTGGTTTCTCACGGTTATAAATAAATAATTCCCAATAACCTGCCCGTCTACGTATGAAGTTATCTATGCTACTGTGGGAGTTTTCTATTGGACTTTCTCTTTCAATACACCCCCTTCAGCTTCTGGTATATTGACTTTACAAACACGAAACTTCTTAATATCACATAAAAAACAGTTGGTAATGAATAAGAATTGAATTTTCCTTCCACAATTCTCTTCTCCTTTTTTAGACTTGACTTTTCAATGCATCCACTTGTGGCCCGTTTTCAGAGTAAACTTGTTAACTTTGACTGTTATTTTTTTCCAACTCCACAGTCCACAAAGAAATCCTTAGATTGCACACTACAATGCCGCATCCTGTATAACATAAGCTGATCATGGGTATCATCTGCTCATATATGAACTCAAATCTGTCCTTTAGTTAACACACTACAACATAACCTGCCAGTCATATTTGCTCACGGCCAATAATGTATAATTAGGCTGCCTAAATATACCTTCTTTCTTCGCCAAATAATACAGAACTATTCATAATCCACACAATACAAACAGAGAGAAGAAGAAATACCACTCATGTCCAGATTGTAATGAATGGACACAAAACTCAATGAATAAATTCCCCTATTTTTAAAAACTTAACTACAAGTCTTAGGAACTAACTCTATTAATCAATTCCCCTATTTTCAAAAAAATTATCTGCAGGTCTGAGGAATTAACTCTATGAATATATGCCGCTATTTTCAAAAACCTAACTACAGGTCTAAAGAATTAACGATATTAATATATTCCCCTATTTTCAGGTCCATGAAGTCTGTTGACTTATTATTGATAATTATTAGTTATCAATCAAGACATACATGTTTGCGTTGTTTTACATTAAATGGTTCTGATCAGTTAAGAAAATCTAACCATATTGCTTTAAATAATAGGTATTTATTAAAACTGAAAATATAATCAAATTTTTAACAGTTCTACAGTTTTAATCAGCTCTTTTTATGGATCACTAGTCACTATGAAATGAAAATATAAATAACAACCACTAAACTGTATATACACCTATACAAAAGAGTTGTTATAAACAGCAGTGTTGTCATTGTGATTTAGCCAAATCTATGTCTTTGTTGAAAAACGTTCAAGGGTGATTGGACAATCTGAATAGACTAGGGTCAAAGGTCACAAAGGTCAAATCAAATATGAACAATAAATACAATTGACATTTAAACAGGTTCAAAAAAGACTACTGTCTACATGTAGCTGTAAAACAAAAAATTAACTTGAAGTAAAATAAATAACCACAATTTAATCAATGGATTCTAAAACGGCCAAGGGTTAAAAAATTCCCATGATGTTAATTTAATTTATTTAATAAACATTTGTTACATAAAATAATAGTTTGATAAATTTTCAAAGTTAAAAATATTTAATAGTTTTATCTTGTTCACAACCTTTATACTTAAACTGTTTAATTACTTGGTTGCTATTCAATCATGTGTACATGTAGCCTGTACTGAAGGATAAGTTCACTCATATAATGACATGCCATATCAATGGATGAAGAGAATGCAGTTTTTTTGTTTGATTGGGGTTTAACGTCGTACTCAAGGGTATTTCACTCATATGACGATGGATTGTCCACAGTCTTCTTACAATGGGAAACCTCGTAAAAACCACCCCCCAGGATTGCCGGAGCCACATCATGTGACTCGCTCATATATAGTACCTGATGGTCGACAGGCGGACTGGATCCGGTCAATGATACATTGAAGCAGGTTCAGTTTAGTAAGCGCACTCGCTACCACTAGGCCACGGCCTCCAGCTAGGAGAATGCCCAGTACCTTGGTTTTTTGAAAACTCTGTTTGTGTTATTGCGGACAATGTAATTCCATGCAAGTGTATTTGCTTTTATTCATTTTTTATTCATCGTTTTATTCATTTTTACAAAAAAAAACAAAAAAAATCTTACAGTATGTGCCCAGCTTTTTTTGTTTGTTTGATAGGGTTTTATCACTGTACTTAAGGTTATTTCACTCACATGATGCCTTGTCAGAGCAATGGTTGAAGGAAACCACCCTTGGCACCACCGCAACAAACAAAGACAGACAAGGGCAAATATAGGCTTAATACAGAGACGTCACAAATTTATGTTTCGCCCCTGGGCCCCATATCAGAACACCAGGGCAACAGGATTGTTTGTTTGTTTGATTGGTGTTTTACTCAAGAGTATTTCACTTATATATTATTACAGGGCAACAGGAAGCTCACTCCAACCACCTGCTAAAAGAAAATCTAAAAACAATTATTCATTTGTTAATAGAATAATCG
The DNA here is from genome assembly GCA_034783835.1 of Mopalia ciliata. Classification (NCBI taxonomy): domain Eukaryota; kingdom Metazoa; phylum Mollusca; class Polyplacophora; order Chitonida; family Mopaliidae; genus Mopalia; species Mopalia ciliata. The sequence continues at coordinate 8,844 of JAVFBW010120775.1, forward strand.
TCAGATGTCAACTGCCTTGAAAAGGAATAATAATCGTAAACCCCATGAAAATAACTTTCCTATATTCAAACCATACAGACAGTAGACTGAAAAAATAGTCAATTTTTATAAACCAAAGTATTCAATTGTTTACACTTTCCCAGTGTAAATTACATATTCTAAAAACTCAAGTCAGAGTTTGCTCATATGAAGTGCTACAAATTAAAATCCTGCACATGGTCCAGCCCTACTCTATTCTAGTGGTAGAAAAAGTTGTTTTTTCCCTAGCTGTCATACAATAACAGCCCAGTGATGCATCATGCTGCAAGCTGCCTGGCACCCCAAAGAAAGAACTGTTTGGGGGATTGCATAATAAACTGCAACTTCATTCCTGCTGCTAGATCCCAGGCAGCCTGTTTATTATACAAAGGGAACACTGTCGACTGTACCAGTGTGAAAACCTGAGATACAATTAGATAATATGCTTCACAGGGATTTGTCTTTTGATGCCTAAATTGTTTAATCGAGGTTGATATGATTAGTTTTTAACATTGTACTTAAGTTTATTTCACTCATACCACACCCTGCCAGCCCAATGGGTTAAGGAAAGCTCCCTATATGTACCAGTATGTAAACCTGAGTTACAAGTAGATCAAGGGTGGAAATGTTTCTAATATATTGTCAGTAATTTTTTTCCAAAACTATTGTTCCCTCATATTATGTAAAGGCAGAATGAATATAATTAGTGAGGTCATTGTACAACTGACTGCATGTAGGCTACCGTAACAAACATTGATCCGTACATCTGTACTTTATCTTCCATGATGAATAATATTTTTTCATGCAATCAGAATGTCTAATTTCGTACATATATTCATTTAAAACTTAATCAATCTTGTTCATAAACTGTATCAATAGGCTTTGTTTGTTTGTTTGATTGGTGTTTAACGTCATACTCAACGTTATTTCACTTATATGATGATGGATTGTCCACTTCACACTGTACACAGCTTTATGACGGTGTAAAACCGGGAGGAAACCTTGTAAAAACCACCCCCATGATTGCCGGAGCCACAACATGTGACTCGCTAATATACCTGATGGTCGACAGACGGACTCGATCCGGTGAACGGTAAATGAAAGTAGGTTTAGGTTAGGAAGTGCACTCACTACCACTAAAGCCACGGCTGCTGGCTCTTCTCAATAGGGAGACATAATAACGAGATTTTAGCTCAATCTGCTCCTCTTTATTCTATCATTGAATAATAAAGATTTGTAGAAACCAACAACCATTGATAACGTTGGCAAATAAGCATTTCTTGCACCAGTTAAGCCTTTTTATTGTCAAACTTTTGGTGATTTACAGTAACAGCTGTTAAATGTTTTAACTGTAGTAATAAGGAAAGATGAGAAACAAGACCTTGTTTTCCTTAACCCTTCTCTATAGGTGTTTATTACCTCAATATAATATATTTACACTGGAGTGAGTACTTTAAGTGAACAGCATAGGTTATTCCTGGATCTTATTTATATATTTACTAAGACTAATCACACTGTCACAAGTAACTTTAGCAGTCTTAAAACTGATAAAAACTTGGACATTTTTCAATTTACATTTACATAATGTGTTTGTTTGTTTGTTTGGGGTTTAACGTCGTACTCAAGCGTATTTCACTTATATGAAGATGGATTTTCCACTTCACACTACACCTTGCCATATTATCGTGGAAAACCAGGAACCTCTTAAAAATCACCCCTGCAATTGACAGAGCCACAACATGTGGCTTGCTCATTTGCCTGATGGTGGACAGGCGGATTCGATCCCGTGAAACGGTACATCAAAGCAGGTTCAGTTTAGTAAGAGAACATGTTATCACTAAGCCATGGCCGCGGGCCCCTCCCCGGTTTATTGAAGTCGTCTTTTTCAATGTGGCTTAAACTTGAATCTTTATGTGGGACACCCTTTACACATATGGTCAGGTCAGAAGGCAATACGGCGTGTTACTCATGTCATGTGATCAGCAATCTTTCACGTAATTCACTCCACTTCCACATACCCACTAAATTTTTTTTCTACAAAATTTAAAAGCACCAAATTTTCCATTTCAGTCTTACAGCTGCATCAAACAGCAGCACAAAATTCAGTTCTCAATGATCAGTATTAAGACCATGGGGGACACCGGAAGCCGAGGCTTAACCAGAAATCAAAAGAATGGTGTCTAAAATGGTCATTTTGCCTCACTTTTCAAATAACTGGGTGTCCAATTTAGACAGTTTTCCTATCTCCTGCATGTTAAATTTTCCTAAAACAGGGTGTCCAAATGAGGCAATTGTTCACTTCAAGGTGTTTATTTGGAGTCTGCCTAAGCCATTGACCACAAGTCAAACAGACGAGAATCAGACACAATTTCCAAGTCTATTCAGTATCTTTCAAATAGTAATTTTATGGATGAATTTTTAGGTCATTTTAGGTATTATCATAAAGGCATGCATGTTACATATCCAAATTATCTGCGGTGCAAATGAAATACTTGATGTATATTATCCAGTCATGAGCTACAAGTAATTGAACAGTTATATTTATACACACTGGTACACGTACAAAGTAGTGAGTTGTCAGAGTCAATTAAATTCGGATGTTCTGGTGACCTGGATTTGAAAGTTATTCTACAGGCATGGTACATGTAGTGTTAGAAATTCGAAATGTGTTTTTCTGAAACTGGATTTCTTCTACCAATTTTTAAGGTGAATTTGTTTTCAAGTTATGGAATTCACAATACAGGCAGAAGTGAATAACACAAAATTATTCAAAGGGAGCCCTAAAGTTTAGAGCAATCTTATTAATGCATATCCATTTGTCTAAACTGGTGGGAAGCGACATTCCAAGCATTAATTTAATATAGGATTTTATTTCAAATTAGTGTTTTCCCAACACACACGGCAGTGAATGTCAAACTACATGTATATGCAAAGACGCGCGGCTTTTTTAAATGAAATTTGATTTAATTCAATCCCATTCGTTACCAGCAGGAAGCAGCATTCCGTTTGTTTTATTGGTGTTTAGCGTCGTACACAAGGGTATTTCACTATGACGGATTGTCCACTTCACACCGTTCATTGACTAACTACTGTGGGAAACTGTGAGGAAACCTTGTTAATACCACCACTGGGATGGCCAGAGCCACATCATGTGACTCATCCATAAACCGGATAGTCGACATGCCGACTCGATCCTGTGAACGGTACATAGAAGTAGGATTAGCAAGCGGGCCTCAGCTCAACAGGTGAAGGCAACATAATTACTAATAGTAACAACAGTGACAGGATACAGGTATATCAACTAAAGGACAAAATACATAGCTCTGCAAAATGATAATGACAGACTGTGACGGCAGAACATATTCACTTCATGTTGTTTGTTTGTTTGATTGAAGTTAAACGTCTTATACAAGGGTATTTCATTTACATATATATGAAGAGGCACTATCCACTGACCACTTCACACTGTTTCTTGCCTTTATAGTACAGTGGAAAAAATGGGGGGAAACATTGTAAAACCAAATCCCACGATCGCCGGAGCCACTTTGTGTTTGACCCATAGTTTTGAGAGCAGGGTAACAAGCAAGGTACTCTCAAATTGCCAGCACTTTCCACATTTCAGAATTAAGACCAATAAATTTGATAGCCCGCCAAATTCCCCAGCAGGCAAAGTATCACCCAAGGTTAATTATGTGTAGAAAATAACCTAATGTACTCACCCTAACAGATTGACCCCTCACTCCATCCGCAATATTCACCTCTACAGAAAATAAACAGACGTTTTGATCAATGAATCTGAATTATTACACAACAATAAACTTATTATCTTGTATTTTGATGAATCCAGAATGTTTGGTTAAATTTATGTTTTATACAATTTAATAAGGATATGAAATTGTTAGTTTGTTTGATTTGGGGTATAACGTATTAATTAAGGCTATTGAACTCATATGATGACATGCTAGCCTGATGGGTAAAGGAAACCACCCTCAACACCACTGGCAACAAACAAAGACTAAATAGGACGTAATACAAAGACATCAAAAACAGATCGGCTTCATGCTGCCCCTATTAAGCTCTGAGAGCAACAGGGCATCAGGAAGGTCCCTCTATAAAACCCTCCTTCTAAAGATATGATATTGATAAAGTAGTGATACTGTTTGATTGAGATATATATGTAACGTCATACTCAAGGGTATTTCACTTATATGACCACGGATTGTTCACTTCACACTGTTCCTTGCCTTATTACGATGGAAAACCGGGAGAAAATCTCATAAAAACCACCCCAGGATTGCCGGAGGGTCGACAGACTCGATCCTGTGAACGGTACATCAAAGTAGGCTCAGAAAGCTCACTCCCTAACAAATAATCCACGGCCGTGGGCAATTATAAGTGATAATTTGCTTGCTCCACCCCTACCATACTTTACTCACACCCCCTACAGTGCCTCGAGCAGACACTGGCTAGACCACAACAGTACAAACAATTTAGGTAAAAAAATACTGTCAGTCCCATCTAACAGAAGATAATTTTATTTAAGAAATTTTTTCTGTGCCATGTTTTTGGCTTTTTGAGGCATTTACCTCCCCCTCTTGCTTTCCGTCCCTACTTTCCAATATTGAAGATGTACAAATATAATATTGTATCACGTCACGGAGGAGTATTGGTTTTCCTCAATGTAAGACAATATTACACTTGTACATATCTGGGAACGTGTACAGTTAGAACATGAGTGAAAATCCGTTGGATGGTTAGAAATCAATATGATACCTTTTAGTTACATAACATGAACATGTATACATGTAGACTCTTCTGCGTTCAATATTCACATGCTGTGCATTTAGAGTGTCTGAATTATTTACAGAATAAGCTCACATTTGAGAATTGATTTTAGGATCAGATTAAAGCCTATGACATCTGTGAACTGTGAAGATACTAATCTCTTCTTACCTCTATTCTATAGGCATTCAATTGGCACACGTCAACAGAATTTAAACAAATAGAAGTATGTTTGTATTGATTATTAGTTTATTACTGACAAACACATGCCATTCAGGATTATAAATTTAAGGACGAAAAACATTAAAATATAGTCACTCTGAGTAGATGGGCTGTAATTACTGTAAACAGCTGTTACTAAGGTACATGTATGTAAGTTTCATATGGGTTCAACACTGTACTTAATGGTATTTCTAAAAAAAATTCTGCGATGTAAGATGAACAGAATTAAATTCCAATTACAGACCAATCATCAATGGACCACTTTTTTAAAACTTTTTTTGCGTAAGTTTGATTGGGACTTAAATGCCATACTTAAGGCTATTTCACTCACATGATAGAATGCTGACTCGATGGGTTAATGAAACCACCCTCGACGCCCTGTACTGTATATGTACGACCTTGTATGTAAATACCACTCTCTAAAGTATTTTGTTTGAGTCAAATAGTTGCAGGATTTATTGTGATGGAATTTTCATGATTATACAGTTACTGCAGGGGTTGTGTAAATTCCTTACGAAACAAACAAACAGATTGAATATTTTTTCTTCAAAATTGAACCATTTTCTTTTGAAAATGAATATTTTCACCTGGAAAAAAATAAATATTCAATATTTTGGGGTAAAATTTTGACTTTTGTCAAAGGGGGATATAATGTAATTGTTCTACTTTGTTACATATCTGATTCTTACTTTCAATGTACATGTATATTCATAGAACATAACGTTTCAAGGAAACACAAGGATAATAAAAGTGAACACAATAAATTTACATGCATCAGTTTGCGAAACAGACAAAATAAACCCATGCAAAAGACATGCAAAGCACACAAAACAGCAAACAATGAACATGGAGATTACAATGTATTGAAATGTAAACGGGGCTTGACTTGATGTCGCATCAAGGGGAAGCATGTCGCATGCTGAAGGAACTCAGATAACTTGTCATTAAAATATTAGCAGTAAACACTGGTAGAGAGGAAGAATCAACAGGACTGAAATGTAAATGTTCGTTTGTTTGTTCGATTGGGGTTTAATGTCATACTCAAGGG
>JAVFBW010120786.1:0-14911 GCA_034783835.1 Mopalia ciliata
CCCCCCCCCCCCCCCCCCATTTGCTATGGATTGACTCCATGTATTATTAACAGAAATTGCACCACTCAGCAAGACATACATGTGGCTATTAAGAAAGGGGTAAAAACAAGATTAACTATACCTTTTTTTGCATGACTGAATAAGTAACGTTTATTTCCCTACCTGTCAATTTGAGTTTAAAGAGTTTTTGTTTAGCTTGCACGGTGTCTCCATCTGCTACATACAGCTCCTCAATAATGCCCGAGGCAGGGGAAGGTACTGGAAGGGCAGTCTAAAGGGAATAACACGGTCTGTTAACTCTTACATGTTCAATCAAAAACAAAATCATTCAGTTTTATTTATTTAAAAATGACAAAACTAAATATTTAACAGAAACATAAACAAGCCAACTTTTCATTCGTTTACTCTCTTTTCTGATTATTTTGGATATGTTTACATTGGTTTTTCCGCTTCATTGGACAGAGCAGAAGGTCACACTTTAAAAGTAAGGAAGATTGCTTTGAGTGTAGCATCAATAATTAAATAAGTGTATATCTTAATGTTGTGCAAATCATCATAAATCCCACTACCCTGATGCCCTCAAATCCGGAAAGTGAAAGTGAGGGATAAAAGATAATGTCCATTTTAGCGTTATTGTGAAACCACTGGGTGCAGACATGAAAGATGATCTTAAAAATTGATGCTTTCTCCTCCGTACTTTTGTCTGAATAACTGTACACCTTTATAGAAAGTGTTTGTTGTACACTGGTTGATGAATATTAAGTAGTTGTTTATCACATATTCCATTTCTGTTCAGTTGTTGTTTTACTTCTTTTCTGGTTAATACAAGTTTATATTTAGCACTTGTACTAAATGTCTGTCCAGTGGTTGTTATTCTGATGTATCTCTGGTCTATTGAGTGATGGGTTGGTTGCTATACTAAGGTTACAAAAAAATGGAATGGTTGCAAAACTCAAATATGATACCAGCCATCTGATTTGAGGTGAGTGATCAGTGTTAAAGTATAGGAAAGCACACCTCAATTCAGAATTCCTATTTTCAAGGTTTCTTGTAAAACTGTGTCCATATAATCAGGTTTCTGGTACAGCTGGGTCCATATTCTCAGGTTTATAGGTGAACACTGTGGCCATATACTCAGGTTTATAGTATAATTGTGGCCTTATATCCAGGCCTATAGTATGTCTGTGTCCTTATACTCAGGTTTTAAGCGCATTTGTCGTTAAACTCAGTTTTAAAAAGTATTAAACTCAGATTTATACAATAATTATGGACTTATATTCAGATTAATAGTATAACTATGTCTTTATACTCAAGTTTATGGTAGAATTAAGTAAAGTTGTATATACTAGTTTTTGTATTCTTCATTCATGTTTTTAGTACAGCAGTGTTATGTATAATAGTATACTAGTTGTGTCTCTACATGGGTATTATACTTAAGTTTCTCTGAAACCCAGAGGTGTCAAACATCAAAAAAAAAAAAAAAAAAAAAATCCTATTACAAAACATAATTTAAAAAAAATAATCTCATGGAATAAAAAAAATTGGTACAATATATTAACTTTTTAGGATGAATTTTGAAAGACAAAGTTATACAAAGTTACAAACACATAAGTTGCTATAAATTAAATAGCTTAGTACTAATAGCATTAATTCTGAATTAATTGGTTGGCCAAAGAACTGAGTTATCATTCTTAAATGTGTAGCGAAAAAAAAAAAAAAAATCAATTGTACTTAACTGGATAAGTAGAGAAACAGTTTTATTACAGAACTGTTGGTGACATTTTTACAACAGGTGGAAAACAGCACAGAAATCAATAAGCCCCAGCTTTTACTTACATGTCACAGTTATCACCTATTTTCTTCAGAATTGCACATCAATTTCTCTGCAGTAAACCCTTATAAACACGGTGAATTAGAATTCACTCTGTCCCTAAATCAAGTTTATTATCTAAATGTATGTACCATGTTTTAAAACAAAAAAATCGCCACGTCCTTCCCTCCCCCTCCTACAGCACTGATAAAAACTTAAACAGTGAACAACATTAATATTCTGCTTTTAAAAAGCAATGAGCAATTTATCAAATATTTGCAAAATTAAAGAAATGTATTTTTTATTATAAAGTCAAACATTGTTCTATCAGTGGTGTATAATGCTGTGTTGAGGGTATTTCACTTATATAAGGGCAGATTACTTCAAAACAATGAACAGCAACAAGACCATAATAATAAGTGTTATATAAGCTTACAAATGTTTGGTGAGAAAATAACTGTTCCTCCACAGCTGGCAGCATAAATATACCTTAATTGTTATTCTGTGATTAGTCTGATGGCAACATGCTTGGGTAATGAGACATTTGAATATGTGGTCACAGAAGTTTGTCTTCAACATTTGTTGGTGAAGTGTCTATAAGGTAACATTGGAGTTATATTTAATTTACAATCTCTTACGGTTTTCTTGAGATTTAAGGATAAATTATTACAGATCAGCAGAGACTTAAAGTTGTCACTAGTCCAACTACAGGACATCTGTTACTCAACTGCTCTATCCGCTACCTGTAACTACTCACTTTAAACTGCAGTCAGGCATTCTAAACAAATATGCACATTACACTAAGCATTCTATGTTAATCTGTATGAGTAGTTCCGTCTAATGTCATTACCATGATGGCCAGCAGTGAAAGCATCAAGTCCTCGTCACAACTTCAGTTAGCTGAAGGTGACTTTCATAAAGTAAGCTCCTGGTGTGTGACATCAAACTTGTTTTGTTTTATGGGAAGAGATTGATTAATTGGTTTATCGATTAATCAACTTAAGGATATTTCACTTATATAACAGCAGTGTTTTCCACCAGTAAATGAAAACCATTCAGTAATGTTGAACATGTAAATTCTCTGTTAGTAACATAATGATGCTTCCACACAAACAGTCGAAATATATGTTAGTTTAAAACAATCTGACCCGTTAAATAATATTAATGAGGATCAAGAAAACTGTTAAAAGTTTTCCAAATATTTTGTCAATCAAAGAGTAGTGTTAATCCTATATAACTCACATGTAATTACCAACCAGAATTCAACAGATTTCAGTTTACTGCCAAAAATCATTTATCTTTTTACCAGCTCTGATAGATTTACAGGTGTATTGTCCATTCCTACTTTTCAATTTATTTAGTTATGTGTACATGTACCTCCTAATATCAAGGAGTTAAACTCAAAATAATATCCCAGGAGAACATTGTTCAGTGTTTTCAAGATCTGTTTCGTCTCAATTTTTTAAAATAAGATTAGACAAGACTTTAACTGTCACCTTAAATCAAATATAAAACCAATAGCAATTTTATGCTTATGTTATATATATATTTATAGATATTGCCAGAAATGTATTTATATATTGTCTTATAAAAAATAATGGATTTTAGCTTTAAGTTTACATCCCTGTTCTGCTGTTTGTTTTCCTTTCAAAATGTTTGATATTTTAAAAAAACAAAATTGGGTTTGGAATTAACATTTAGAATTTAAAAGTGGCTTTCATGTCCCAGCCATTGTGTTTGATAATCATTTATTTAAAAAAAACTGTTTTCATGAAATAATGAAATTTTCAATGATTTATTTTCTTCATTTTTTTAAGGCAAATACTCCTTTTTTATTTCTTACCTTATCTGTTTCAATTTCTGCAACGACTTCATCTTCAGCAACGAAATCACCAACAGCTGTGCAAAGAAAGTGAAAAAATTATATTTTGAAAAATGGTTTTCATGACAACGAGCTCAAGCTGAATTTAAAAGATCTCAGAAATTATAACTGTCTATATAATATGATGGGGATGTGCCTTTTATAAGATATAAAATCTGTGAAAATATTTATCTGGCCAAAAAAGTAACTGTTTACGTTTTATGTAGAAAAGTAAAACCTTTTCAATTGGACACAATAACAAATTCTATACTTTAGATGTCAGATATAAAATCTATTAAAGGCAACAAAAAATGTATTTGATAAGGACCATACCCTTGGGGCACACTGAGCATATTGACACTTACATTTAAGGTAAACCGTGCAGAGAATAAGATCAGATTTTTGTTCATAACTCAATAACAAAGACAGGCTTTTTCAATAGTTATTACCAAATAGAATGGGGTAAAGAATTAATGATATTGAGCTGAATATTGTGAAGATATCTGAAACTCAATATCTGGCACACCAAGATCGTTTTGTTATTGAATATAAGGCACAATGAACTGTGGCTTAAAAACCTGGTCAAACAGCAGTTTATTCATTACCCGCAAATAACAGCGCTCACTTTCCGACCAAGAAGTGGGAATTAGCGTAAACAATCTATTAATTTTGAGTTTTAATTTGAGAATATATCCTGTGCAATATTTCCTAAAAAGCAATGTACAATTCATTGCATACTATAAACATACTACATATTGTGTCATCTTTATCAAATCTATCTCAGTCATGCTGATAATAATGCTGGTCAAAACTGTAACTGGATTTTTATGTTAGTATTATTAGAGGATAGACTTTCAGTAAACGAGCATTCAATATTGCATTTTCTGGGCAAAACACAACAGGTGTGTGCCTCACTGTAAGGATAGAAGCAATGACAAAGATCAATTTGTGGAAGAAAATGTTCATATTTCATTTGCACAAGAGATCTGCCTTCACTACACTTAAATAAAGCTATTCAAGGCTGTATCCCATCAATATGGTCTCGAATACATCTACAGCACTTGAGACAAAATGACTACACTTCAATAAAAAAAACAAGACAAATAAGGAAAGAGAAAAACAAACGTTGTGGACAACTCAACAGCTGTGTTGATAATGAGGATAAAATCAGAAACTGATAAAACTGACAAAAGATCAGGAGACAAAATTTCTAAATTCTCTGAATCGAACACAAAAGGTAGATCTGCGGCATTATTCACATAAAGACAATTTCAGAGCGACATCTGAAGTAATTTGTGTGTAATTAAACTTGATGAACAAGACAAACGATTGAAAAAGGAAAACACCAATATAATGTAGTTGCGTACATATATTGATAAAGATACCATACTGCCATCATCTGGCAAGAAAAACCAAGGAAGATTAAGCAACAATTACTGTATACAAGGTACTGGGATTTTTGATCCCTAGAACAGCTACATTAATCCTATTGGACAGTTTCAGTCATAGGACAGAAAACATAAAACTGTATTCAAAATTGTTGGATACAAGTTAAAGTTTCTACTCAAGTGATAAATAGATCTAAATCAAAAAATCTGTTCAAATAAATTTATAAGAAGGTACGTAACATGTCACTTGCTTCGGAATACATGTATGAGTATTCTACAACTTCACTGTTTGAATTTATATTGGTGGACCAAAACAAATGAGTGATATTAGGAACCAATTCTCCTTTTTCTCAGCAAAATAGTTGATAGATACAGCTAGCTGTACATGTAGATGTTTTATGTCGTGCTTCAATAAGGGTATTTCATTTATATACAGCGGTGTATTCCAACAATAATTGACACTACATGTAGTATAACCGAGATGTGAAGTGTCTTCATAATGCTGTCAATTTAATCTTCCTTCAGTGACAGCATTGCTAATAAACAAACTGCCCGTTAATAGCCAGAAGGCTCAGAGCAAAATGAGGGACTTGAACACAAGTGCTCCACTGAAACAGTCATCTACTTCTCCCACTCCAAATTAATGTGAGGTAAGGGCCTTTGTATGTGTCATTACTTGGAGAAGAGAAGTCTAGGGTATTTCACTTATACCCTGAGTGTCATGCTGAGTGTCAAGAGAGAGGTTCAAACCCATGAGTGTAATAATGAAGGGGTTTGGCATCCAAGTGCATCAGGGCAATACTTTGGTTTGTTTTAAATAAAAAAATAAATTTAGTCTTTATTTCAATTTATATTAATATTTCAATAAGAAAATTTAATTAATATCGTAACAAAAGACCAATCCCCTGACATTAATTATATAATATATGCTTAAATTTATAAAATTAATTGAAAGAAAAAGTAATCTTATTTATTTTCATGGTACCCAACTAAATAGATGAAGAAGACAACTCAGGCAAAAAGATAATGGCAAGATATCACAGGGCAGCGGACACATAACATGGTGTGATCCTACTGATGTGCAAAATTTGTGAAAGTTGCCACAATAAAACAGCATTGTGTTACCCTTTGCTAAGAGAGAACAGGAAAGTCTTGCTAACAGCATGCTACAAATTTCTCCAACCAGTGGCTATTTTAAATAGCAGAAGAGGGCGCACAATTTAAAGGAAATTGATGACCTTTAATCACCTAAATTTCGTTCATAAAATTATTTTTTTGGAAGCTATTTAAAAGACTTGGAAAATATTGTGTAAGAGAGGCAGAAGATGAATTATTCAGTTAGATTGATTGATTGATTGATTCATGTTTTACATGACCACAGTGTATCCCAACAATAATTTGCACTGGCACAACCAAGATGTGAAGGGTTTCCATAATGTTGGAGGTTAAATTTCCTCCAGTGCAACGTAAAGACAGCATTGCTACTTTTGAAACAAACTGCCCTTAGCTAGAGGGCAATATTTTCAGTTAGAAAGCATCCACATTTCTCAGAAAAAATAAATATGTTTGATTACAGGCTGTTATATTGTCACAACAAACCAAGAAGTAGGGATGAGAGTTTGTTTTAAAGTTATTTTAAAAAATGAATAAATTCCTAGTTACTGACCTTTTTCCCACCTGACATCCCCTTCTGACACAGATTCTGGAAAACCGGGTGTCATCACGTCCTTAAACTCATCATCTAGAGAAAAATAAATTAATTATTTGTTAAATAATTTTAAGACTAATCATTTAAACATTTCCTAATGAAAATGTATTTTTAGGTAGACTAAGATAACAAAAGCCCAATAGGTAAGACAATTTATATGAAACAAAAACACATCCTGTTTTTGTAAGTAAAGAGTAATCAGTTTCTAATGACACACCAGGACAAGTGTACCTTACTTTGTTTTTATAACTGTTTTTACTTATATGTTATTTGTATGTTATTACCAATTGCTAGCACTTTCCTTAACATTATAACATTGTTTGGTAAGATCTACTAATAGACATTCAAGGGTCAGGATATTTTTTAAAAAGCCGATTTGAAAAAAATGAAACATTGGAAAAATAGCATACAAAAACTGATATACATCTATAAATTTAGAAAATTATACATACATGTAAAAAAAATTCTCGACAAGACACTTCAATGAACATAAAACAATGAACACTGTTGTTTGTGTAACTTAAGGTCATTTCCCTCATTGACTGTGTTCCAGACCACCTTCGACATCATTGGAAAATAATAACGACAAGACATTTCAATCACAAGACAGCCACAACAGATTGGCTTGACATAAAAAATAAATAACCAACAAATTCAAAACTCTCTTTTATGGTGATTAAAGTTTATGTAAGGCCAATTTATGAGTATGCCTTATGCTGACACTAATAATCACTTATAGAAATTTCAAAAAGTTGTTGTTGATAAAAAGCCAAGAGCTGAGAGCATGGAGGTTTGAAATTGAACTATGTACACTAAAAGCATTAAATTCAGAAGACTAAAAATTGGTGGCAGACCATGTAATTGATTAACCATCAAAATAAGAAAATCAATAATTCAGCCGAGCTTGTTTTATATAATGGTTTTACTCCATTTGACATTAACATTCTAGAACTTACTTAAGGTCACAAACAGACTTAACACATTTTTAAAACCAGAGAATAACTCCTGAAACAGAAGGTTTTACACATCTATAAAATGGGAGCTGGTAACTTTCTCATTGCCTGATGTATAGATTTTTTCAAAACCTTTACACAGGTTTTATTGATTAATAGAGACATGATGATTGTACCAGCAAAACGCAACCACTAAAGACACTCAAAATAATTCATGTCAAAACTTACACAATATACAAGAATAATAATGCTTTAAACTCAGTTTGTGCTCGATGTAAATAAGCCAGTGATGTAACACTTGTTACTTAATTTATATCTGTATAAGGCAACTTTAAAAACATTTTTCAAATAGTAAAGATTTGCAAGATATTTGGGCGCAATCTAGCTAAATAAAATCTTTTAGAAAGATTATCACCAAAAAACAATTAGCAGATCTGCATCACTTCAATGGGATCAAAGGTACACTAAAAATGAAATTCATGCCAGTGACAGATTAGTTTAAAATAAAGGCCATGTAGAGCCCACCATCTACACATATTTCATCGTGGGCAAACATATTGAACATGTCATAAACGATCTCATATACAAGAAAGTAGTCACTTTAATTTCTAAAACCAGCTGGGTTGAACAAATAAACTAAAGAAGAAAGAAAAATAGAAAAGCACTTTCAACCAGCAGCTTTCAAAAGGTGGTCAAATACAATGCCACTTTATTGAGTTTCTCCTTTTTGTCAGAAATCACATCCCATTAAATGTTGGGGGCGAAATAAATGTTTAAAATGTGCATAAAATGATTAATTCTGCCTTTTTTGGTGTTGTTGTCGTTCTCTTAATTTTTAATTTATTGAAACAAGGTTATCACAGTTTGTAAAAGTCTATTATAACCTTAATATTAAGGCATAAAATAAAGAAATAAAAAACAAATTATTTAGTATTAAAATCAGTTAAAAAAGAATTGTGACTAAAATTTATGTGATTGGGGGTTTACATCATATTTTATATCATGTTGCTAATAATATGACAGTGTGCTAGCTGTCCTCCCATCCCCCAAATCAAGCAATACTTACAAGAAACAGCACTGACATGAAACCATCTGGAATTAGGGGGTGTGGATGAAGTAAGACTTGATTTACAGATTCCATGTCTTCTGTAATACATTAAATATAGATGAGAAATCATTAGTAGTGACATGCAGGTCAAAGGTTTTGTTTGTTTGTTTGATCGGATTCAGCATCATGTGTCTCACTCATATACTTGGGGTGGACAAAGGGAGCGTGGACGACAGTACATTGAAGTTGGATTAGTAGGCCGATACTCCATCCACTTAGCCACTGCAGCCCAGGTCAATGAACAGTAAATTACTAGTATACTTTACAGAGCAGCTGAGCTGTAGATTCAATGCTTGAGTTTGGTTGGTGTTTTAAGCCAAGCTAAAGCAAAGGGGTATTTTACTTATATGCATCAGTGTATTCCAACAATAACTGACACTAGCACATCCATAGATGTGAGAATGAAAAACGTTTTGATAAAATTGGAAAGTTACTCTTTCTTTAGTCCAGTCAGTATAGATACACCATGCACAAGAGGATCCATAATTCTAGAAAAATCAATAATATCTTTGATGTTCAAGTTTGATTGGGGTTTAACACCATACTTAAAGTTATTGCACTTACATGAAGGCGTACCAGGCCATTGAGTTAAAGAAATCCTCCCCGATGCCATTGGATGGAAAGAAAGACAAGGCAGTACAAGACAATCACACTGCCACAGTATGTAACACATACAAATCACAAATCAATAGGCTTCATGTTTAAACCTTAGCTCTGAAAGCACCAGGGCAACAGGAAACTCCTGCCTTACCTTCATCAATTTCTTAGAAAGATGGACATTTAAAATTTGTTCAGAGTAAGTTTGTTTGAATGGGGTAAAGGTAACTATTATTTCACTCATATTTGCTATGCCAGTCAAAAGGGTGAAGGAAACCCTCCTCCTAGTCAACTAAACATAGCACTGTACAAGACAACCACAGGGTACCTGTATGCATGGACACATAATTTACAGAGCATAACTTGTACAAGAAATCAGCAGTTTAAATATGAACCATATAAGTTTACCTGGATGGTTGAGCATAATCATGTAGCTAGATAGGAAGTAAAATGCAAGTGACATACTTTTTCTACTGTGCTGTCATATTGTCTCAATAAGAATGCCATTAAACACCAAAGTAAACTTTGGGAGAGGTGGGGGAATTGGTGAATATTCAGGTATAAATTGTTTGTTTGTTTTAATATGGATTCTGCATCATACTTATGGTTATTTCACTCATCCGATGGAATGTCAGGCCAACAGGTGAAGAAACCACCTTTAGATGACGCTGGTAACAAACAATGACAGTACTGGCTAATCAAGAGCCATAATAACTTTGAAAACAGATCCGCTTTAGCCATGAGAGCACCGGGAAGCTCCTTCCAACAACTGCTACAGATATTTGATTTTGTTTGTTTGATTGGTGTTTAATGTCGTACTCAAGGGTATTTCACTTATTTGACAATGGATTGTCCACTTCACACTGCTCACAGCCTTATTGCGGTGGAAAACTGAGAGGAAACCTTGTAAAAACCACCCCTGCGATTGCCGGAGCCTCATCATGTGACTCGCTCATATACCTGATGGTCGAAAGGTGGACTCGAACCCGTGAATGGTAAATCGAAGCATGTTCAGTTCAGGAAGTGCACTCACTACCACTGAGCCACGGCCGCAGGCCTGCTACAGATATTTGAAAAATGACATCTACATATGTACATGTAACCTATACCAACCAAAATAAGTTTTCAGTTAATTTCTGAATAATGTTTTTTTTAATCTCAACTTACAAATGGCTTGGTCCTAGTCTTTGGACTCCTCGTAATTGACTATAACTGGCATAATTTCCTACAAATACACACATATACATGTACATGTAAACACTTTAGATTATGTCTCTCAGATACAACCAGAAGGCCAGTGATTTAATATATTGACAAAATACATTTCTTGAATGTTTGAACTTCTTTGATTTTTTTTTTTTTTTTACATCAAAAGACAGCTTGATTCAAGTATTTAAGGTCCCTGTTTATGTACACAGTATATTAGAGTTAAAGCCATCTACTATTTGAATAGTTCATGTAGATTATTCCATCTTGGTCAGTAAAAAATAACACAGCAGCAACAATAGAACATAGAAAGGACTAGCCTACATTACATGCCAGACTACATGTACTTTCAACAGTTGGTTGTGTGAATTAAACATATGGCCTTAGCTAGAAGAATCTGCACAAAAATAACGTGTTCTGCAAAATCTCTGAAGCGATTCATTGAACTGACAAGAAAATAGCTGTAAAAGTCTCCAACACAAAAGGGTTAACAACAGCCTGGGTTAATATAACAGTTAAGCAGAAGTTAAAACATATGGCTCAGAGAGAACAATAAAAGAATAACAGTTGACATTTATCGATGTTAATTTTCACCAACATTATAAATTGAACACAATATGTTTAATACCAAAAGGAATAGATCTAAAATTACAAGAATAATACTATTCCAGAAAGAATATCAAAAGAATAAAAATCAATATTTCAAAAAAACAAAATTCAATCCCATCTGAGTGAATTTTTTTTTTATAAGACTTACCTTTAGACACATGATATTTCCTCGTTAGTATTGATTCAACCTATGAATAAACAAAATTTTAAAAGTAAAGAAAAAAATGATAAACCCATAATAAACATACATGTATGGCTTAGTTCAAAGCATATAAAAAATAAAACAAAATAATTCCCCAGTATAAATACTTTTTTCATCCACAAAATGGTAAAAGTTTACAATGCAACTCATTACCTGGATCTATCTGGGAGTGGACGAACATTATCATGAATGAGCTACAATGTTGTCCAAGGCCATAATTCATCGGATTAAGATTTTCTCTCAAAAGCCTACATCATACATGTACTAACTACTTTTAATAGTGGTCTTCAATTTTAAATCCAAATTTATTACCTTTTTGAGGACTTATTACTCAGATGGTATGCTGTAATCTAAGCACATTACCACTATGGTGCTATCCTGATTGAAAATTCCAAATACCTTACCTATATTGATGTATTTAAAAAGTTTCATGCATGTATGGAAACTATTAAACATGCATTAGTTAATGAGGTTAAATAAGGGCAGGATTAAAACAAACACCAAGTAAGGCGTGACCTGAAATGAATGCAGATTTAAATTTGACAGGTATCTCAGAATTTGTCAAATACCAAGTTAGTTTATTGAAGTCAATAAGATTCTAACAGGCTTAAATGTGTGTACTCAGGCCAGGTGATTAGCTGGGGGACCTGCTGCATTTCAAATTACCATAGAAAAAAAGTTGAATAAATTTGGGTCAATATTGCAGAAATTCTGGTCAGATATTTTCTCCACAAAGGTATACCAAGTTATTAATCTTTTCAAATATTGATTTCCTAGCTTAACAATGCTTCTACTGTAGTCGATAAAATAAGGACAAATGACAACTGCCAAATATCAGATGACTTTTCTTTGTGAATATTAAAAGCAGGGACCTTTTATTGCCAACAGTCAACAGCTTTCTGTTCTATTAAATAGCATAGATGTCAGAGTACTGAGTTTAATATTCTGCTTCAGAACAATTGAAGGTAAAACTTCTAAGGTTCACACAATGCTGGTAGTTGTTTATTCCAGCTACTTGTGAGACAAGAGATGGATCACTGACTGCACTAAAATAACAAACAATAACTTTAAAGCCAGCTGAATAAATACACTCAAAAGTAAGTATGGGATACAATGAGGGCTGTCCAGATTTATTCACTGAGCATTTCGTACCTGTATTTTCCAAAGTAATTAAACCATAAATTCAAATTATGTTTACACTGACAGCCATCATCTTTCTGCACAGAAAATTTAACTTAACAGAGCTGTATAATACTCTGTTTGAAATCTAAATTGCACTAGCACGCAATGTTTTGACATATTGTTGTTCCGATTGTTAAAAAATACATCATGTGGCAATAAAACAACATGATGTTGAATAATTTCTATGATTGCCTTGCAAAGTAGCAATAATAATAATAAGTTGGACCATGGAACTTTGAAAAGGTTTTTTTCTATCATGAAACTTCAAATAAAGCAGATGTCTACCTAGTCACTTGAAAGTGTTCTCTTGAGTCCTGACCTTTTTAAATCAGAGACTGTCCCAAGTTTTAATTAGGATTCAAGCTTAACAAATATCTAAAGCTGGCAAATCATGATGTGCTTTCATCAAACCTGTAGTTTTTGTATAATGTGACTCAATGTTTCTATGTTGTCAACATGTGAAAATATTGTTAATATTAAAATTCCCTTATTAAACCTGTAGTTTTTGTATAATGTGATTCAATGTTTTTTTTGTTGTCAACAGACTTGTGAAAATATTGTTAATATTAAAATTCCCTTATTAAAAATTAAGTTTTTAAATATAATTCTCTGAAATGAACTGCTTAAGCTAATCACCGATGTCACCAAATATGCTTAAACTATGATGCCAAACATTCTTCTAGCATTAGGCATCACGGAGAGGACGATTTTTTTTTTCTTCTAATTTTTAGTAACAAGCTAGGTATTTGTTCCACAAAATGATCTTAGCCTAAATTGATCTAAATAACCATAGCAACACAATACCTTCAGTACTTGTCACCATGACTACTAATTAGAATGTACAAGTTTCTGGCCGCACTGGAAAATCATGTGGCCATGCAACCCACTGTCAGTAAGACCCATGGTCGCATGAAATCCTACGTTTGGTGAGAAACTTGTACTAAAAACTAACAAAAATCCTTTAAAACTATTTTAAATTAAAAAAAAAAAAAATAGAATTTATTACAAAATAGTTAAACCTATAGTACATGACGGTTAAGATTTTTTTCGAACTGTATTCGCCATATTTAGATTCTGGTGAGTAATTTTTAACCTGAAAATTAGTGGTCGCGAGAAATTTTACATGTTTTCCAGGGGTAGTTGCTGGTTTGAAAACCTTTGACAAACACTGCCAAACTTTCTTTACTTGTAAAATGTTAATTCAGCTGTAACACCCACTAGAACCAGGCTGACTAGTTGGATTGTCTGAGGAAAATGTCAAAATTATGCATTTATAATGGGGGGCAAATGCTAGGCGATTAGTACAGGAAAGGAGAAAGTCGCAAACTTGTCTTTAATGGTATTCTTATGGAATGGCAAGATCAAGGAGAAACAGAGCACCTAATCCTTGCCACATCTGATGTTATGAATAAGAAAATAGCTAGTGACCTTTAGAATCCAAAAGGTCACCAACCATCACTCTTTTCATACAAAATATGCATAGATTAAGTAGAGGCTGGAAATGAGTAGGCTTAGCTAGAAAGATTTCCTCTCTTATTGATCAATTCAATGTCTTGCTTTTCGATCCGAACTTGACATGTGTTATTACAGCCAGATGACTTTGCCCGGAATATGAATTGAAGAGATCATAACGCCTTGCAGAACAGTACTTGGGAGGACAAGCTAAGGTTGATTGTCTTTACCCAGCTTCCACAGTCCTGCTTTAGGACAATAATTCTCCCCTCAGAGATAACAGAAACTAGCTGAACTACACAGTAACACAGAACCATTAAGACAAACACAAATCAAGCCATCTTGGACAATTCGATTCTGTTGATTCCTGCGACATCAATATGCAAAGCTTAGTCTTATAGGCATATTTCTTCATCACTATATCCCATGAAGCCAGAAATCCTATCTTCCCAGATCAGACACAAATTTTTCTTGCCTCGGCATTCCAAGTTGCATTACCATAAAGACAATTAGCCAGTGGATCTTGCCTAAAATTGGAAGATTTTTCCGCACAGCTATGGCAATTAATAAAGGCTGGCCATGTATGTAAAGAAGGCTCCTTTTTTATGTTTCCCTTTCGCTTAAGTAATGGAACCTGGCTACCTTGTGTAACTAATTACATGTAATCCATTAAAAAAAATATAACTGATTACCCTTAAGACCCGTTCTAAAAATGAAATCGTGGAATCTCGAGACCACATTGTTAATAGGAAGGTTATTAGAACACTAACACTGGCGTTCATTTCTGATTGATCTTCTCTGACACATTTTTTGTTGGATAAATACTTGTATGTAG
>JAVFBW010120797.1:0-14910 GCA_034783835.1 Mopalia ciliata
CTTATTCTGTGTGATATGCAATCGGCCATGCTTAAGGGGTTGGACTGCCTATTCTATGTGATATGCAATCGGCCATGCTTAAGGGGTTCGCCTGCTTATTCTATTTGATATGCAATCGGCCATGCTTAAGGGGTTCGCCTGCTTATTCTATGTGATATGCAATCGGCCATGCTTAAGGGGTTGGACTGCTTATCCTATGTGATATGCAATCGGCCATGCTTAAGGGGTTCGCCTGCTTATTCTATGTGATATGCAATCAGCCATGCTTAAGGGGTTGGACTGCTTATTCTATGTGAAATGCAATCGGCCATGCTTAAGGGGTTGGACTGCTTACTCTATGTGATGGGCCATCAGCTGTGGTTCAGAGGTAAGCCTCTAGGCCTACTTGACTTGCTGGACCAGGGTTGTGTTTAGTAGTTTGTGTATAGGCCTACTTCATGGGTCCTTGGCTGGGCTCAGTGTTTAGTGTGTGGACCAGCCTACTATATTCTTCAGTACTTGATCTACAATACATTGTACCACTCTCAAGTTAGAGTTTGTCTGTTAACCTAAGTTCTATGAGTGAGTCATACCATGGCTCCGGCAAGCACTGGGGTCCGGTGTCTTTTGCGAGACCTGTGTCTCCTTGGTTCTCCAATGTATTTAAGCAGGAAGCCGTTGGAAATGGACAAGCTACCATCATATACAGTGAAATACAACAAACAAATATACTCACATTGTGACAAACAAATCTTTGAATTAAAAAAACTAAAATTCTGTTGCAGTTCATTTTTGTTGTTGGTTGGGTTTTTTAGTTGCAAGTTCATACGTGTACTTACATGTAAAACAAAGATTTTAATTACATCTATTTGTAGTTTTATTTTTGATAACATTATATATAAATTGTTCCCTCTTATAAGTGGTTTTCATAGCTCCATAACCCAAGGGCTTAGGCAGACACCCGTCCACATGGACACCCCGAAGTGAACAATTGCATCATTTGGACACCCTGTTTTAAGAAACTTTAACATGCAAGAGATAGGAAAACTGTCAAAATTGGACACCCAGTTATATGAAAAGTGAAGCAAATGACCATTTTGGACACACTACTTTTGATTTCTGGCTAAGCCTCTGCTTGAGATGCTGATAGGGACTTCATACAATGTATTGATGCTCCATAGGATTAAACATATGATCAATAGTTTGATTGATTAATGTTGAGCTAGATTATACCTGTCGAACAATACAGTGGTCATTATGACATAGGTGTTCTCATGTACCCACTGTACAGTATTGTCAAGCTGATTTTGTCCCCAGAAAAAGTAAATAGGTTTTGCACACTGGGGGAATAAACTTGGGATGCATGGTTACGGATTGTCCTATTTAGCGCTATGCAGAATGGTTACCAAGACTACTCAGCTAAAATATAGTAGTAAATTTGTTCTTACCTTCAGTTGCACTTGCCTAACTTCACCTTCAATGAAAAGTTGTTTTTAATGAAATGTTTTCTATGAAGTTAAATTCTGTTATAAGTAATGACATACCTCACTTGGATTAGAATCAATCTGGCTGAAGTAAATCGCTCTGGCCAAATCTTCATCCTCTTGGGCAGTTTCTGGGTCAACTTGTGGTCTACAATGAGCCAATAAATACTGATAAATCGGTCAGCTTGCTTCACTTGTTTCATTGGTATAGTTTAGATAATTTGCAGTGAAAAAAATATACATATTTAACCAATGGCAAACATGAAGTATTAAATGGTATATGAATCACCAGGAAATTATGCTTGATACTAACTGCCTAACAAGTTAAGACAAAAGCTATGCAGCTTCTCTCCACAGAGTTCTCGACCCGAAGCACAGTGATGTGGCTGGTGCTAGATGCTTTCACTCCTGACTCCGCTGGTAACACCCCTTTACTTACTAGTAGCTGACAAGATGCTGTTCTTTCCTCATGTATGGGAGAGGTGACGAATGACTTTTTAAAAATACATGTAGTAAATTATAATTGCATGTATCACAAAACACTTAATGGTTACAAATAAATTGAGAATGTTAAGAGTATTTAATAGTATATATAAATACTTTGAAAACATGGCAAAACATACCCTGATGAACCAGCTAATGACAATTGCATTGCCAGCCTAATTTCAGCATCATCTGTGTTTTTACTTGGTGCATGACATCTCCTTCCCTGTAATATAACGATAACATGCTATAAACAGCAAATTCAAACTTCATTAATAAAACAATGATAACCCTGCCATAAGACAGTTAGAGTATCCATTTCTCATTTAGTTGTGTCAGACTCATAATGCCCAAATCACAGTTTTTCTAGTTGATCCACTCAACAGCCCAACACCATACAGCAGTAAAAAAATTCTGAAAAGATGAATTTTGACATTCCAGTTTTTTCTTCTTTTGAAAAATGTATAATAAGAATTACTATTTCATAATTATTTAAGAAATCTGAATGAAGATATATATACACTTAAGATTAGAATTAGTAAATAATACCAATATGACAAAACTTATACTATAAAGATTCTATGTGACACATCTACTGATACGTTAATTGCCCTCTTACATAATCATAATCAGCTCTTGTTAGATGTATGAACATTTATGACAACTCTACATTAAACAGGTTTCTTTGTTATGTGGAATTAAAATTTTACAAGGATTTCATTTCTTTTATGGAACTTCAGGAAACAAATTTATCCTAATCATTATAACTGGACTTTGGTAGCGATAAAGGCATATCAACAGTAAATTCAATTTAGATCCATAATTTAGGTCCAATATTTAAAATAAAGTCCCTCGACCTTAACTTTAATGACAAGCCCAGTGTTCATACCGGAGGTTGTGCTGAAGTACTTTGATTCGAGGTACTTCCACCTGCACGTGTAGCCAGTGCTGTCGGAGATGATGACTGAGCAGCATTATCACCAGCCTCTCTTTTAGACAACAAGTCAACTAGGGTTTCAAGGTCAAAGTTTCTGGGGAAGCTGTTAATGTCTGCTTGACCTGTTGCACTAATACATTTCTTACACAGTGGGCAGGAGAATGAACGATTACGCCCTGAATTATGACCAATACATGTGAGGAGACAATTTGTACAGAAGCTGTGTCCACATGGTAGAACTCGTGGTTGAACAAAAGGTCCCATGCACACACCACAAACAGCTTGCTCCATGGCACCTGCAACTTTAGCTGAAACACATCAGAAGTCGTATATTATGTAACAACATCTATGTACATTTGGTATAAAAAAAACAAGTAATGCATGTTAGAGAATTTAATAACATGATTTGTCAGAATACACACTAACCAGTATTCCAGTTAGCTTTTATCAGCAAGACATTCAAAACTCTTTATGGAACAGAAATCATTCAGGTGAAACAGGGGAGATAACTTTTGCAAGAATAAAAATAAATGTCATGTTTCAGGCAATAGTGTGCAACATATTACATAGCTGTTGCAATAGCCTATGGCATTTACAATGCTAGTCCTGCAACACCATCTTTTGCCTTATGGACATAACATACTAGAAGATTTCAAGTTTTTAAATTACAGCAAACAATCATGTTTTTGCAGATGGCAATAATTCAACCTAAAAATGTGTGCAAAGCCTTATCCTGAAAGACTGAATCACAATGCATTCTGGGAGACGTGCAAATGCATTCTTTGAGAATTTTAAAATGACCATACCAGTAATTTCTGGCAAACATAGTCGATCTATTTTCAACGGATTAAGCAAAACTGCTAGGAATTTTCGAAACCTGATTGCTGCTATATAAAGAGGGGACGAGGTGAATATAGAGGAAGTAGTTTCAGAATAATGTGTTGCATGTTGTGTGCGTGGCCAGTAGTGGCTTTCGCTGAAGCGTGTTTCCCACCTTTAGTCTTTTTAAATATATAGACCGGTAAGAACAACAATAAAGTTTAGAATCATTTCACAAGTAATCATCTGGTAACTCCCTATAAACGAGCCTGTGGACTGAATCATGGATTACATGGGACATCGAACATCAGACATCAAATAGGTCTTGCTGAGTTCAGTTACTCTGCAGTCAAATTTCATTATGATTTTTTCTTCATGTAAAAAGCCGTTTATTTTTCTGCCATGCAATAGATCAATCACAATGCCGTGTTTTTGTTCCATAAAATAAATCAAACATATTGCTTTTTTGCACACTGGGGGAATAAACTTCTTTGTACTTGTAGGCTTATTTACATATGATGTTATGTACTTATCACAAGGGCGTCACTTTTCATTCTCTTTGGGATAGGCCCTATACTAGTCCTGATACAACTGAGAATTCATATACATATACAGCCTAACGGCTTATTCTCTGAGAATTGCTGTTAGGCTATATATGTATATGAATTCTCAGTTATATCAGGACTAGCCGTATACATCATTACATGTATCCCCGATTCTGTTGACGATAAATCAAAATGACAACCACAGATTATATATTAACAAACGTCCACCGAAATAGGATCTATCCATGGAATTACATCTCTTAATAGCCAGATTAAGCATTTAAATAAACTTACGCTTCACACGGTAATTCTTAAAACGATTTTTTCTTCGTCAAAGCGAAATCGAAACCAAATCTTATCTTCCCCATCGTCTGCAGATTAAATAACGCCACCTGCAGGTAGAACCAAGGAAAAGGGGAGATAACTTAAGTATAAACAAATACTTGGTTAGGTTGTAACGAAATGAAACATCTAGTTATATCTTAAAGACTTATTGTTTCTTGTCTTTGCTCTTAGATTGGATCGTGTAAGATGTGAATGTTTCTGAAACTTACGATCAACACACGTGTGTAGTTAATGGTTATAAGAGATACAAAATGGATGTATCAACCAAGTTGACAACAGGCAACAACAACAACGGAGTGACGAGTATACATGCATACATGTAGTTTACCTTCACGGCTTCACCTGTGACCATGAGCTTTCCTTCGTCTAATTCGTTAATACCCGAACTTGTTAAGGAGATCACGGACTCCAAACTGTTTTCTGATCTTTATGATGCAGCAGAGGAACAGGTTTTAAAACCTGAGGTGAGAGTGTCTGACATCCATAAAGCTGTTCAAGTTGGACTAAACAAATCAGGATGGGAAAGGCAATTAAGAAATCTGATACATTACGTAATGCAGAAAAAGTCCAAATCCGCCTTAATGGATTTTACAAGAAACGATGAGGGGTTGGAGGAAGCACATATGTGTAGTGTCAATCCTGAACAGTTAAAAGAACCACTGAGTGATCTCTCAAAGGCTCAGCTGAATTGGGAAAAGCGAATATTGAAAAGCCTGAACAGCATGTGCACAGAACTAAGTGTCCCATTGGCTAAAAAGAGAACAGAGAAAGACAGTAAGGATTTGGCTTCTCGATGGTCTGAATTGGGTACAACCCCTCCAGACCTGAGTCAGATTCGGCCAGTGTATGCCCCAAAAGACTTTTTGGAAGTAATCTCACATTTACAAAACCCCAACTACAATAACACAGAACACACAAGAGTTGGAATGCTATGGGGAATGGTTCAGATTCCACTACAGATTAAAACGATCTATGAATTAAGATTGCAGTATAGTGAGATGTCCATCAATCAGTGTCAAACTGGTTTAGACGATGCTCAAGATATTCCCATTGAATTGTTTGATGTGGAGCGGACCAGACTCGGCAAAAAAGTTGTTGGTGTGGACCACAGCCCTGTAGCTCAGGAGTTCTCTAAGAAAGGTTGCCCAGTAAGCGTCAGGGCTACTCTCTGGAAACAAATGCTTCATATCCAGCTATACGATGTGGATAAACTTTACTATGAGCAATTGAAATCTTACGTTATGCATCATGATATGCTTGTGGACAATCTACTCTACAAAGACGTTAAATTGACAGCAACAAATGATGACAATTATTTTGTCTTTGAAGATTTCCTCTATCAGGTCTTACTGCCATTTTCAAGAGATACCAAAGTCTTAGAACATTTTTCATTTAACAGTGCTACACCAGCCAAGTCTTACATCAGGGGTAAACTAGGGTTGGATGAATTTGCTGTTGTGTACCCACCTAACGGTGTTATTCCCTTTCATGGTTTCACCATGTATGTAGCTCCACTCTGTTACTTATATGATGATGTGGTTGTATTGTATTATGTGTTCAGAGAGTTCTACTGCAAACATTTCTTCAGGCTCCATAGCATATCTTCTCATCCTCAGGGTATTGTTGCCTTGTGTCACTTGTTTGAGGATCTATTACAAGGAAGCGAACCAAGCCTCTTTTTCCACCTGGTTTCCATAGGATGCCAACCTTTAAAAATCGCCTTCAAGTGGTTGGTGCGAGCATTCTCGGGTTATTTATCAAGTGATCAAGTTTTACTGCTCTGGGATCGTATATTGGCATATAATTCTCTTGAAATCCTTTCTGTTCTAGCTGTAGCAATATTCTCCTTCAGGAAAACTAATTTGATCAAAGTGCAGACAGTGTCAGCAGCAGAAGCAGTCTTAGCTGACCTAGCCACATTGCAAATAGTCCCTCTTATACAATTGATGCTTTTCTCCAAATGAATTGCGAAATAACAAGTTTGAAGACATTAATTAGTTCTTGTGTTAATTAAATGCTTGCTTTTCTCACCATGTTCAGTAAATTAGGAATTTAGTTGACCAAAATAATTTATCGTAAATTTAATCTGAATTAACGGGAATACAATGCTGAAAGGAAAGCTACAATCATGTACATGTCTCAGTTTAATATGGCTTAATCGACCATCAAATTTGATCTGTACAAGAACAATATGACTGACTGGCAATATTAAATAAGCTCTTACTGTTATTACATGTAACCAGGGGTTTTTATAGACAATTTTTCATCGAGAATACCCCGATGAAAAATAACGGCAAATTGAGTTTTTCTTAAATTTGAAATTCAGTTTTGTTAGAAAAAATTGAGTTTTGGCTTCTTATGGCCAGTTGCGAGATATACATTTCAGAATTTACAGTGAATGACTCTCAGATTTCCTTTTTTATTATTTTTTTTGACGATGAAAAGTAAGTAAGATTGAGTATATTGCTGTATTAATGCATTTTGTGTGCTAAAGGCGGGCTAAAATATTGAGTTGTAGGCAATATTAAATTGAGTTTGATGAAAATTTTTTGTTTATAAAACCCCCAGATGAATTACATGTACCTTTCTTTTCTTCATAATAAATGTTTACAAATTACATGACGCTACAAATAAAACTTGTAACTAGAAAGCACGAAGAGTGAATGCAATTAGTTTATAAATATTGCATTTATGTCAAACAAATATATTGTGCAATTTTATATAAAAAAAAATTCAATTTCCTTAAGGATTTTTGAGGTAGTATAGGATTTCTTTTGTCGATAATTAAATATTTCTTCCTTGCACAATCTAGTTTAACACTCAAGTAAATAGTCCTAGAACTGCAACATAGCTGGCAGACTTCTCTAATAAACTGTAATGTATATTTCTGGTACTTGATATTCAATAATCAATCAGTAGAATTTGGTAAAGGTACATTGACGGTGTCGAGGTGGCACTGGTACCCTGTGTAAAATAAGAATAAATAAACATCATAATATTATGAAGTGTCATTTATTATTTATTGTATGTGTACTATATTCATGTTGTTATTTGTTCTTTGGAATTCAAGGTTGTTGATATAAATAATTAAATACCCTATAACTTCTATAAGTTGGGACACTCTAATTTTTGGACAGGCAACTGAAATAACATGTAAAACCTCCCTGTGGTAAAGCCTATTTCTCTGTCCCAATTGCTAGAAGTTATAATATGTTTATTCTATTAGACTGTATTATACACCATTAGACAGAGCAGGCGATTGTGAGGGAGCGAAAAGTGTTCAATTGGTGCCATGGGTGTCCAGTTTTCTTCAGTGGAATAGGCTAGCCTTTAGTATGATGGTAAACCTCAAACAAACCAATGGATGGAAAGATTAAGAGCTCTGGTCTGTCTTGTGCTGAGTCATAAACTAAAAGGAACATGCATTTCCCAAAACAAGCAAACATATTCTGATAGTTGTTAGTGTGGCTATTGAAGTACACCGCTGCGACATAAAGGAAATATCCCTTAGAATGGTGTACAATTTTCACTAGTCAACCAACCAGAAAACACGACTACAGTCGTGCGAATCAATGCTGGTAAACAAATCCAAGTTCGAATTCTCACAGACAATGGTAACTTCAACGAATGAAGTCTGGGCGAAATTATTTTTCAAATACTTCTGTTCTCCCCATTAATGTCTACGTCTTCATCGTACTTGATGAGTGCCATATTGGATAAATCACTTGACATATGATGCTTATTTTAAGGTAAAAAATATTCTGGATGGCTGGGTCAATCGCCACGTGTGTGCGCTCTCAAATCGGCCGAAAACTTTCGCTGGCCAATTTGCTAGCTATCAGATCGCCGCGATTATAATCGCCCCTGTGCCCCGATACTGTTATGTAGCAGAGACATCACTCTGTTGCCTTAAGTCATAACTGGAAACCCCGTATTGAAAGGTCCTTGTTGCTCTCAGAGCTCACCCATGAAGCCAATTGTTTAAGTTTTGTTTGTTGCCAGTGATGTTGACCATTATTTTGTTCATTCTGACATTGGGCTGGCACGCAGCATTAAGCACAGCATTGAACCCTACTAAACAAAGAAGCTTGTTTGAACTAGATCCAGGTATCATCAATAGTCTTTTGCTTTGTTCAATGGTACAGCTATCCCTTCTTGGCATAGATAATAATGAAAAGGGGAATTCCCAAGTCACAGGACGCATCTCATTCTGTTGATTGGGTAGATTTGTTACTCTAGATGGCCAAATGTCAAATCTATTGAATCGACCTAGATGTAGTGGATTATACCGCCTATAGACAACTGAAGGTGGGAGTTACGGAATAGTAATAAACCGTTTATGAGCAACAGTCTGCTGACCTTTTTTCTTGTTCGAAAACACCTGATTTATCCTGTGTTTTGTTGAAAACAGATCCATACTAGAGTCATTAGAGGAAATCCCATCTCAGCTTGTTTGAAAGGGGCTTGATACTGTACATATGTCCGTTTTGCTAATGATGGTGTCCACACCTGTGTTATCTGAAGGAAACCTCCACATTACTCAGACAAACAGAAGGTACAGTGGTGCTCTGACTCTTCTGAGCTACATTTGTACCAGTACCTGAAAGGGGAAACCCGAAGTGGATCTGTTGTGATGTTTTCATATGTTTTATCTTGTACTGGTCTGGATCCAATCCCCTCGAGGGTGGTTTCCATCAGCAGGTGGGCTGGCTTGCTGTCGTCTGAGTGAGATAACATGATGTATAGTGTTACACACCAATCAAACAAATAAACTATCTTTAAGAAAGAAACACAAATCATAAGATTTAAAAGGTTTAATTATGCCATATTTGGTCATCTAAAGACTTCTATAAACAAGTAAACAATGTAATGATCGATTGGTAATCTAGCTCTCCAAATGAAAATTGAATGGATGACACTTGGACTCGTTATAATCCATAAGACTTTGCTCTCTATGACCAAGATTAATAAGATATGAAGACTAGCATCGGGATGACAAATCGGTTAAATATTTCATCTACCCTGGGGAAAAAACTATGACAACAAAAATATGAAAGTATGTGCTGTATGAAATTGCCTTAAATATTCACAACACAGATTCTATAAAGGCTTGTACTAGGAATTGCTAGTACATTATTCCCATCATAGGTAAGTTAGGGCTAATCTTGGCTGTAAGTTTGTTGTACATTATCCTTAAGTTACATGTATGTTTTATAAAAGTATACAGACATGTTGCTCCCTGTTTAAGAATTCGATTCTATTACACAAGGCTTACAAAGCCAGCAATATGATACAGGTAAGGCCATTACTTAGGGCACACTAGATGAATAAAATGTTTCTCACAGATATCCCACAACTACATTACCTAACCTGTATATGTCTTCTCCACTCAGCAGCAAACTGATGCAGGTCGCAAAAAGATTGTTTACAGCAATAATAATAAAAAATTCTGTCCCTGCTAAAAAATGCTTTAAATAAAAATAAATTCTACAAAAAGTCAATGAGTAACATTAAATTTGCATGGTTGAATGCAGATCATCATTGCCCCATCACACTAAGTCTTCCCCTCAAATAAGGCTCATTTGGAGAGGCTATGTGAGGTCGCCAATCTGACAACTACAGAAGAACAGATAATGCTTGCATTGATCATTACTAGAGAAAAATCAACGACTAAAGCCTTGGGGTGGCATTCACTTTCACAATATGTGGCATGACAAAAAATAATAAGGGAATGAAGACTTTTAACCAGGCCCAAATGTTACTGAATTTGCAAAAAGCTACCAGTCAATACATTTTCATGAGATCCCTTATTGAAATATAATTAAATAAGGATCATCCCGTAACACACACCAAATCAGTCCCACAAGAATCTAAGATATAAATTAATATTATAATGATAATGTACAAAATGGTTTGAGATGAAAGCCTTTGATTATACGTCTACCATGAAAACCCTTTAAAACCTATAGAAAATACTGAAACTTTACACATCATAGAAAAACTTAAATGAAGAAAGAGTAATTTCACATCAAGCTGATTGCATGCAGCATAATCTTACTTCTAGCACTATTGAAAAATAATCTCAAGCCAAGTTTAAAAAAGGAAACCAGCAAAACAGAACAGTATGTGTAAGTTAATGATAGTGAAGATATATATATAAATAGTTTTGTTTCCAACCGCTACTTCAAAAATTTCTGTAATAAAACATACATGTAAAATGCATTAGACATTGTTTCAAGAATACACTTTAGTTAAATGACAAATGTATAAAACATTTAACTGAATATTCAGAAAAAAACCCATAAATTATTTAAATGAAAATCCAAATATGGAACATGTTTGTTCTTTCAGTCAAAGAATTAAAACAAAATACCCATGGGAAAGAGGTAGTATGAGAGTTAATTAAAATGGTGGCTAGAAGGAAAAACTAGAACTTAATGCTTTTACTCTACACTGCAAAATGTTTGCTTTCATGATTTCTAAACTTAACTCGTTAAAATGTTTGATTACAGTTTACAGACAAGATTTTCTGCTTGCTTTACAATTAAATTATTCAGGCTCAACAGCAAACATATTCATTTCATCTATTAAGTAATCAATCTCTCCCCTTCCCGCCTCCCATATAACACAATTTAAATAATAGTCAAATATGATGACCATGGCATAGATTCTGATGCTTAAAAACAATGAAAATAACGACATACTGAACACACAATTAGAAGATAGAACTTTTATAAGTCTTACTATCGACCTATGACATAATAACTGGGTGGCTATACTGTTATCTAATCTACAAAATGACAAGCACCATCTACTGAGGTTTGTGACCAGAAATTTGTGATAATCCTCTACCAATTAAAGCATGATGTTTTAGAAGTCCCTTCCAAGGCACAGAGCTTTCAAATCTGTACTGAAAAACTCCATTTGGTTCCAATCATATCCCTGTCTTTAGATCCCACATAAGACTTTGCGGGAGTGTGTTGTTGGGCATGGCACTGACATTGGTACATGCAGTGTGTTGTTGGGCATGACACTGACATTGGTACATGCAGTGTGTTGTAGGGCATGGCACTGACATTGGTACATGCACTATCTGAAGGAATGAATAATAACAATGTCCCAACTTAATATTGGACAACACTCCAATATGTTTGTAGTGCCCTTTCACAGGTCTTTTGAGTAAAGGCTTAAACTTCTGTAGCTGGGTGATGGTTGGATTCATTCAAAAAATATCAATGTCCTGTTAAGTTATGTTGATTGTGAGATTTTCGAGTATGATCTTTCTTTGTGCTTTTGGCCGGAGATCTGTGATGATGAGAGTGGCTAGAGTGTGTGCTATGTACAGGTGAGATAGGCCACGTGTCAGAGATCGGAGGCAGCATCACATTAGCCTGAACTATCACATCCTCAGGGACTAGGTTACGCAGTTTAGTGACAGCATTCAATAAAGCAGCACGCTCTATCTCTAATGTTCGGATATGTGACTTTAATTTAGCCTCATTTGTTTGACAGTTGTGAAGAACTATCTCCAGGCTATGGTTCTGACTGTTAGCGTGTTGGAGTTTCTCCAGTAGCTCCATGTTTTGTCTCTTAAGGTTTCTATTAGCCTGATCCAATTTGTGAACGATGTCATTCTCTCCTTTCTGTGGGGATGTTAACATTTCCTCTTGTAAAACATGATACTCCACTTCATAGGCCTGTAGCTGTTTGGAAATGTCCATATCAAACACCTGAAAACCACAGTAACAACTACAATAAACACATGGTTATAAATTCTTTAACAGCATTACGTGATAAATAAGTGACACTTCAGTTCATTTTACTCAAGGGTATTTCTTACTTTGCTTTTCATAACACTACATAAACTCCTTATAACATCCCTCCCCCCACCCCCTAATCAAACCAATAAAAGTCTAAAAATAGTTCTATTCAGTTTTATTGTAAAACAGATAGAAATCTAGTATCTGTCATGCTGCTGCATAATAAATCTGATGAAGTCTATTTACCTGATTTATTATTCTCTCCATCTGAATGATTCCCATCTCAGGTAATGTAGTCTTCAGGAATTCCACTATTGTCTCAAATGAATCACACTGCTTAATTAACTCTTTATGATTACCAAGGAGCACCATGGCCACTTTAAATATCACATTAATTCCTTGTACAAATATCAGATCTGAAAAGTGGACAACAAATATTTAACTACATCCAGTTGTATTTACATATATGAATCTAGAACTTAACCACACTGACACAGCGATGTCCATTAGTTTTATTTATACAATTACATATTTATAGGAATATATTTGGCAGATTTAACACCAGCATTGAATACCAATTGAAATCTGGTTATTTACAGATTTAATCAAAATGTTACACTGTATAATAGCAAAACCATGAACCTGCTACTATTTACCACATCAAGAAGACACTTTTAATGTAAGAATTAATATATATGTGGTTCCAGCAATATAACCGACAATCTTCAAATCCCATGCTTTTAAGACTATTTCACTTATATGACAGCGATGTATTCCATCAATATATGACACCAGCACAACCATGGTGTGAAGCATTTACATAATGTTGGAAAGTTAATTTTCCTCCAGTGCTAAGCAAAGACAGCATTGCTACTATTCAAACGAATTGCCCTTAGTCAGACAGTGCTTTAATTATTAGAGTGTTATGCATGAATGCATGCTTAAAAAGTAAGATATCAAAAAACTTGTCAGTATCAATATGATCAGTATATAAATGCTTTGTTTATTGTTTGTTTGATTGGGGTTTAACGTCGTACTCAAGGGTATTTCACTTATATGACGACGTGCCAGCCGATTGGGTGAACGAAATCACCCTTCCACACCACGGTCAACAAACAAAGACAGGACAGGACAAATACAGGACAACAACAACAGGATGCAATACAGACCCCACAAACAAATCAGCTTCCTGTTCCTCTTTAGCTCTGAAATGCAGTGTGGGACCAGCACCAGATTTACAAGCGATCACTCCCATGGGGTATAGGTGTTTGGTTTGCAGAATAACGTTTTCACATGAGCAAAGAGTAGATAACTTTCACAGACAAGAGAATAAATGAGATGTTCCATGCTCCTGACACAACTGAACTACCAATACATGGTATCAAGAGAAAAAAGTTATGTTTTCTTTAAGGTCAAGTGACATGTTTTCGACCAATGGACACAAAACAGCTTGAAATAAGGTACAACAATTACTATTATCAATGTTTGAATTTATTTAAGTTTGGCAATAAGATTGATGGAAAATCTAGATTAGGAAGAATATAACATACCAAAAACTCTGGCCACAAATCCTAGAGGAAACTGTGAGGCAAATAGAGTTAGGAACCAGGGAGCTGCATAAAGGGTAGGCACGATCTCATTGGCTTCAAAATGATCATACAGGTCCTTCTCATTGTCATGGATAAGACGAGTCAACTGGTACAGTTTTATCTGTGAAATCAAAAA
The DNA here is from genome assembly GCA_034783835.1 of Mopalia ciliata. Classification (NCBI taxonomy): domain Eukaryota; kingdom Metazoa; phylum Mollusca; class Polyplacophora; order Chitonida; family Mopaliidae; genus Mopalia; species Mopalia ciliata. The sequence continues at coordinate 14,078 of JAVFBW010120797.1, forward strand.
CAAACATTAAAAATTACTATATTAAAAAAAAATAAAATAAAATAAAAACTTTGAATTCCATTAATCCATGATTGACTAATCACAGTGCAGTTTGTAATAAGTAAATGAATCAAGGTACAAACTAAATTGATTAATTATTAGTAGAAGACATCACGACAACTTGCCTTTGCGTTGCTCATTAACTCAGGTAAGACTTCTGTATAGGAAGCCCACACCAACCACTTCCTTATAACAGGACTATTCTCTCCCAAAACAACCAAAATAACATCATTTATTATTTATTTGCCCGTGAAATACCAGAATTTAATGTACTTCAAACTGTTCTGCTTCCCAACGCTTCACATCTTCTGAGTTCTCTCTTTCACCACTCACTCAAGCTATATATATGGTATTCAAAATTCACTGTGTAATATAATCTATTCAACTTACCTGTAGGGCCATCATATCAGGTCTGTATTGTTTCCTCAATCCTAACTCAAACATCAGGTACCTCATTGTCTCAAACGCTACTGTCTCCTCCATCTGTCAAGTAAAGACATGTCTCTATAGCTGAATACAGATTACTCCTCATAAAGAGCACAATTCTTTTATCATTTTTACTTGCACAAACCAGAAAAATCATCAAATTGATGGATGAGGAGACTCCCTCGTATAGCTGAGGCCCAAAAGGGGACTGTGAGTGGTACATTGAAGGGGACTGTGAATGGTACATTGAAGGGGACTGTGAGTGGTACATTGAGTTTGTTTGTTTGCTTGGTGTTTAACGTCGTACTCAAGGGTATTTCGCTTATATGACGACGGGGTAGATTGCGGGGGACTGTGAGTGGTACATT
>JAVFBW010120808.1:4418-14910 GCA_034783835.1 Mopalia ciliata
TTAATTTACTAAAACTTAGGAACATTATGGAGCTGTCTGTAGCCGTTACACCTCATAGATCTCTTAACAGCAGTAAGAGGAACATAGGAGACAGAGGTTAAGATCTCTGATTTATCAGAAGAAGAGATCTGCGTCGAGCTTAGTGACCAAGGTATAGCTAATGTTAAACGCTTCACAACAAGAAAAGATTGTAAAATATTAAAACTGGATACATATTTAATTACTTTTGATTCAACTACAGTACCAGACTGTAGTTTTTTCACTAATGAAAAAAGAATACAAGTAATAAAATCCAAAAAGAACGTTAGCTATATCGAGGCTCGGCGCCTTGCGTCTGTCTCTGGTGTTCAAGGGGTATCCCAGCCATACGCCAACGCCACAAGGAAAGTTTCTATGTCAGCTGGGACACAGACCTTCTTTGCGTGGCCGCCTGGAGATGAGTACGCGTCGACTATTAAAGTGGACATCAGACAAGCAACAACGACTACTTCAACGCAAACGGTTACAAATAATGAACTTCTACCAAAAAATCAATTCAAAGTCTAAATCTCAAACTAAAAAACCATCTGGCCCAGAGGCTCGCCCTTCCAAGGCCACAAGGGAAGCTTTTCAAACAGTTCAGTTTTTACAGCCAATACATGTTAGTAATATTGAGGGGGCTAAACCACCCTCTCCAAAACCATCAACAAGTAGGTCCCTTGAGTCGGTTGCTGTTACAAACCGATTCAATGCCTTAGAGAGAATAGAGGTAGACATCAGGCCTCCTCCATCAACATCCCACCCATAATACAAAGGAATTGTCTAAGTCTGAGTGAGTTAGGTCTTCTGGTTCAGCCATATAACCCATCAGCCATATGCATTCAATACATTCACTTAGAAACCTGTGACAAAGATAAACTCACTATTAAAAACTTTGCCCTGTATAGCTGATATGGAGAGAGCTACTGGGGGCTTCTCTATATTCATCAACACAAACCTTATCCACAGTCCTGTGGCCGTTCGTGTTTCTTTTGCTAAAACTGTTACCTCGCGTTCTATTTATGTTCCGCCAAAATCCTTCCTTTCAGTTACAAAACTTCATAATTTAATAGAACAACTAATTGCACCTTTATTTTGATAGGGGATTTCAACGCCCACAACCCTTTGTGGGGTAGTGATTCCCTCAGTAACAAGGGCAAAGTTTGAGAAGAGTTTTTGTCACAGGAAGACTTGTTCTACTTTAATGACGGTTCTGCCACCTACTAACACCCAGGTAATGGGGCCTACTCTGCAATTGGTCTGACTGTCACAGATGGAGCACTTCTCCAATATTTTTCTCGGAGGGTGCATGCCGATCTCTGTGGCAGTGACCATTTTCCAATCGTCCTTGAACATGTCTCATCCAATTCATTGGAGAGAATGCCAAAGAGGAAATTTGACAGAGCAGATTGGCACTCATTTAAAATGATATGTGAGGACGAGTTCGACCTACAGATCGTTTTAGCAGCAGATGATCCTATAGAAACATTCACTAAAATTATACTATATGCTGAAGACAGAACCATCCCTAACACCTCGAACACCCAAAAGTCCAAAAGTAAGCCCTGGTATGATAACGACTGCAAAAATGCCATAAAAGTCCTAAAAAGGCAGAGCGTCATTTTAATAAACATCCACTGCCAGGTAATTTGAGCCAAGTGTGCATAACTAGAGCTAAAACTAGGCCCACGCTCGAATCCAGGAGACTCAAGTGCTGGTGTGACTTCGTGTCTAGCACACTTTTAAAACATCCATGCATAAAGTTTGGAATATGGCTCAGGCACTTAAAGTTAAAAACAACAAACCTAAGGTACAGAATCTGAAGGGGGCAATGGCTTGCTAACCTCTCCTTCCGATATCGCCAATAGACATACCGATAACTTTACAGAGAAATCCTCCTCTGCAAACTACTCGCAAGAGTTTCAGATGATTAAGACAAGAAAGGAGAGGAGCAAACCAAATTCTACTTCTAAATACCTCGAGGATTATAACACCACATTTAGCCTCGATGAACTAAAATCTGCTCTTCCCAGGGCCAATGGCTCTGCATGTGGCCCTGATGCTGTATACTATAACTTTCTGAATCATCTTCCACCTTCAGCTCTTGAGCTGTTCTTGGAACTATATAATAACATATGAACTTCGGGTACATTCCCTGAATCCTGGAGGGAGGCACTTATCAGAACGGTTCCTAAAACGGAAAAGATCACACTGATTCTTATAATAACCGTCCCATAGCTCTTACCAGCTGTGTCTGTGAGACTATGGAGCGGCTAATTAATGACCGCCCTGTCTGGGTCCGTGAGGACCAAAACTTACTCATAAACATCCAGTGTGGTTTCAGACAAGGTCGGTAAACGTTAGGCCACCTGGTCCGTTTCGAGACATTCATACGTAATGGTTTAATCCAAAGTGAAGACGTTGTGCCGGTCTTCTTTGATCTTGAGAAGGCATACGACACAACGTGCAAACATGGAGTTTTAAAAGACTAGTCAGACATGGGACTGAGAGGTCGCCTACCTAAATTTATATCACAATTTTTAACCGATAGGTATTTTAAAGTTAAAGTGGGCTCCACTCTCTCTGACTCTCGTGAGCAGGAGGGGGTTTCACAGGGCAGTACACTATCACCTACTCTATTAAGTATACAGATCTGGAGGTTTCAACCAGGGTGTTGAGGGCTCTCTGTTTGCAGATGACCTACTGTTACAGAGCGAAAAATATGAATAATATAGAACGCCAAGTTTAAAGTCTAAATAAGATTGAGAGATGGGCTACAGAAAATAGGTTTAAATTTTCCAGTGCAAAGACCGTCGGGATGCATTTCTGCAACAAAAAGAAATTGCATACCGATCCAGAGCTAAAAAAAACAAGCAAGCTGTGATGTATCCCCGATATTGAAGCTCTAAAAATTAAATGTACAAAGGCTCTCGACATAATAAAGGTTGTGTTCAGCACCGATTGGGGTGCTGACCGATCTGTATTATTAAATTTATGTAGATCTCTGGTCCTCCAAACTACACTAGGGCTGCATAGTCTATGGCTCAGCGCGGGACAGCTACATCAAAAAACTGGACCCAGTCCACCATCAGGTCTCCGGCTCAGTCTTGTGGTGTTCCGTACAACACCAGTTCAGAGTATATTTGTCGAAGCAAATGAGCTATCCTTATACCATCGGAGGAAAACACTTGGTCTCCAATACGCTACAAAATTAAAAGCCTACGTCTTCCTTCAGCTTGATCCATTTTCTCTGTTGAAGCCAAGGCTATTTTACTGGCTCTGGACTTAATTTGAGACCTAATCTCAAAGCACCATCTTCAGAAAGCCGTTTAAGGTCAAGCAGCCATCAATCCTGCAGATCCTTAGTCAATATAAAGGTCTACAAGACAGTGGAGCAGTCCTCTTCTGTTGAATACCTAGTCATCAGGGTATCCCTGGAAACACAGTTGTAGACAGGGAAGCAAAACCAACCCTCAACAGGCCCATTTCTCAATCAAAAATTTATTATAAAGATCTAAAGCCCAATATTACTAAAAAGATTTTAGTCATGTTAATAACTGTATAAGTAATTTTGAATTTTGATTTGCTAGAGACAAATTGAAAAAGCGACATAACAGTCTGGACAGCCCCCCAGGGGAGCCGGAAGCCGATCGCATGAACATAGATACAGAACACTATCAATGCGCTTACCCCCAAATCAAACATAGTCCAAAAGTAGATCCAAGACGATCAATAGGGATCCGGTAATAGAAGTGAAGTATTGAACTTCAATTCAGAATCTGATATATTATGGGATCTGTTGACAATGACAGCAGGCAAAAGGCGGACCCCAAGTTTCTACCCAATCGGTGCTTGTGAGGAGCAGCTTTGAGAATAATACAACACAAGAAAACGGCATTTGCGAAAGACTGATTCTTGCTTTTCTGTCATTCGAGGTTGACAAGTCAATAGTCTTTACTTTATATAATGTTATCAAGATGGGGAAAAACTTGCCGAGTAATATTTTCAAGTCTGTGTATTTTTGATAACTACCGTCATTTTGATTAATATTTTGGGAAAAAAATTCCTCATCTAAGATATAAACACGACATAAACAGCTTTCATAACGTTCTAAAATACAATCAATTCCATTTCTTACGTCGAGACATTCACTCTAAGACACACCCGGGACAACTTGTGATGCGCTTCTTTTATGTGCATATCTGTGAGAAACGTTGACCCAAATATTGGCAGAAATTAGTGCGAGATTGCCTGGCATGGGATACCAGAGTTGCTTAGTCTCGTCCACTATATAAGCTCTCACGCAAATATGTTTGCGTTAATGATACACTTTTTCCACAAACTGTATTGACACTTCCGGTATCCCGGAAAAGTCTGTTAAATCAGAGTAAACTCGAGCTGGAAACTACAAAACAGATCATGGTTGTCAATAATAGAGAATTTGCATGTTTTTCCATTGATTGACAAATGGTGCCAGTTATAGATATTGGTACGTATGTCGCGGTGTCACACACAGAAATGTCAAGCTTTATAACCGGAACTGCTACAGGCGACATGTCAGTGACGACTGGAAATGAAAAGGATTTAGGGACCGTATCCAACCTTTGTTCGTGCTCCAATCGTATTGTGTAGACTTTCAAGACCAAGACCAAGGCGATATGAGCACATTTCACTGACATGCTAAGCTAAAGCACATGCTGTGCAAGCTAAGCCTCTTCAGGGCAAGCGCCCTTTTCAAGACATGTTCATCCGAAAGTGGTCCCCCTGCAGCGAGATTATAACAACAACAACAACAGCGCACAGTGTGAACTGTCTAAAGTTCTTTAGCGGCATACACTCACACATGTCTATTAATGGTGGAAACACAAAAGCACACTTTCAGTTCTTTGAAATTTGATGACATGAACGAAATGAATATTCGATAATCAAGCAGCAGGCGTTTTCAGTATTTGTTTGTGTAGTCTACATCGGTTTATTTCCCGATGAAACAGACGTTTCATAGTCTACATACTCCAAGTACGTTGCCTGAAGAGGTGTTTGCATAATATACTTGTGACGAAATAAAAGGAAAAGTGTAATGAATTTGTCATCTTCACACATTCTTGTAGATGACATGAATTCGACTGCAATATTTTTGTTGTCGTTCCCGTTTCGAGCATTGTCATTTTGGCCTTCATATACTTGAACTTATTTATTAATTTCGCTTAATTCGACTAAAGCACGACGACAAACAACAATCAGGCAATCAATTTATTCGAAAAAATACTGTATCAAGATTAAACGCAGAGCAACGAATATGGCATTGAGCAAAGGCGACGGCATTGTCAGAAGACGAATACAGAGCTATAAAACGGGATATATTTTAAGGTACTTCATAATTGCGTTTTTTTTTTTATAATTTAAAGAAAGTTTGCAGTTGTTTGAAAATATGGAGATAATCAACTTAACGAACAAGTACGTTGCACAAATAAATATAAGATTTGATTAAAACGTAGTGAAGTCACAGGGACAATAAATCACAACTTTAAAACAAACGATCCCTGCATCGGTAATGGCATGTTTTATGAGGTTGATATACGTAAAGATTTGACAAATATTATAGTAATTTAATATTGTGTGGTATCGCTATAATGTTGTACATATAGGCTGTTACCATATTTATTTTAAAAAATGTCAAAACAATTGTTTATTTACTGATGGATTTCTTTCTTAATCAATCGTCACTCGAAATTTGTAACTGATATGGAATAACAGGTAAGGTTTTATCGCCACATTAGCAGACGATCAGATAGACGACAGCATGCAGGAAAATAAATAAAGGACTATTAGAATGTCCGCACAGGATTTGGTAACTAAGGGGCATACTACCTAACATTAGAAAACAAAATATACCCCAAAACGTCTTGAAATTTTTTACGGATTAACCTTCTATTTTTATGTATACATTATTTTTTAAAAGTTTTTTTGCACTTTTTTATATATTTTTTTCCTACGGATGAAAAGGGTATACAGCATGGGTCGGTGCTAATAAATTATAAGCTTAAAAACAAATTAGCAATGTTTTTATTTTAAATGAAAGTGTCTTTTTAAATGAGTATTTATCAACAACAAATTTTCTATAAGTTGTATGGTATATGTTCCCAGTGCTTATTACAACCAATAATCTATGGATCTGCAATCAATCAAACAACCAGCCAACCAATATAATTAAACAAAACAAACTTTGATTTATTACAGAATATTCAATTCGGTTAAATATAAACGCCAAATTCATGTTTTCCCTAACACTGGAAATAAGGAACTGTGAAAATTTCAACATTCGTTATTAATTGTAATATAATCAAAATAAGAAAGCTGTGGTACAATTATTTAGTAATTACATAAATTCTGATCACATGCAGTCGGGTTAAAAGTGGAAATTTGCTAGGAGAGTAATTGACAATAGTCTGACAGGACGATCGCCTGGTGAGGAGACGACAGGCTGAGAAGACCCCATGGCGGGGAGAAGAGTGGCTTTCTTCACGTGGGCGCAACCGGTTAAGTTAGATAATAATTATCGATTCAATTAAAAGAAAATATATGCAGTAAAGTTATAAACATCCAAATGGTAAGCTACTGCAAGCAGATGAATTAAAAATAGAAGATGTCACTGGAGGGCGGCGAAATCCATATAGGCTTACGAAAAGTGCCCTATAAACAACAACAACGGAAAATAACAACAGAATTTGTCAGGTTATTTATATATATATATACATATAAATCTATATCTACCACAGCCATTTGGGAATTTTATTACACACACGGGAGCAATATAATAGTTGCACTATGCTAGTGCCGCTTTACCGCTGTATATAGGATACGTAGACCGCTGACAGTGCTGCTCCGGCAGAGGCTACTCAGTAACACCTGATATGATTGCCTTCGTCTTGAAGACGAAGGCTGGAAACGGTCCCTTAGCAGATTGACTTAAGAGATGGAAAACGTACTTTTGCAAACCATATGTTCCACAGGCGAGCTGTATGATTTACATCTTGTCTTATCTCGGTCACAGAGAAATCTGCATTTGTCAACGAGTCTCAAACATGATCTGCTAAAAGTAAATTGAGAATTTAACATCAACTTTAAGAGATCACTATCTGACGAAAATGATATTCCATATTCAGACATTGAAACACTAGGACAAGACTCTAAGTGAGATCACGCTTATCGTGATGATGAAAACTTTCAAATTACAAATTATCCTGACAACCTGAATTAGTTGTATGTCTAGAATATATCATTTTGCTGGCTAGTAGTTTGGTGCGCTTGCATACGATATGGTCACGATTGTTCGATTTCAAGTGACGAAATCTGTCGCGATCTGGCCTGCCGTTCAGATTCTAGCATATACGTTCCGATAGGATTGTTCCAACTAAGACCACGATTGGGTCTCGATGTGAAATGATCATCACAAACGGAGTCCCCGATATGGCACGTGTACATGCAGATATCTTCCGATGTTTTCTGATACTACCAACCCATTTTCTCTAATGCGATAAGATACGATTATGGTCGCGATATCGTTGACCATTAGGATCGAGAGTGATCACGATTTGAGCTACGATTGAACCCTGACGGATTTATATACAGAATGACTGACCATCGACGTCACAGTTTCTTGAATACTTTGACCCACAGCCATTGATGGTGAAAGAGCGTCTCATATCGTGACAGATCGTGGGAGATTACAACACATCTCAACAGATGCATGGTACTTGTCCAAGGTTGACCCCGGCCACCGTGGCGATTTGTTGCGATACGTCGTACTTTCTTGCAATCGAATAGGATCTGATGTGATTGACAATTAATCGTGTTGATCGAAAACATTTTTTAACCATCCAAAACTTTCCTAAGATTAACACGATTGCCACGACTGACCTGAACATCTGATAATACCTGACAGGATCACCACGATTACTACACGACGACGATTTCATTCGTACCGCAAATTTTGTTGGTAGTGGGAACGTGGCATAACAGAAAAAATCCTATAGAACATAAAGAAAAATCATGTAGGATCTTAAAGATGCCTATAAGATTTAATGGAAAAATCATATAGGAACTTTTTGCATTTTTCTGTATGAGGAAGTCCGGGATATTATCAGCAATATTACACAAAATGGTTTTTCCTGCACCAATTCGATAGCGGACTTATCTTTATAAGTTGACGTTACCTTCTGGTAATAATTTGTTTATTTTCAAATAGTGTCTTATATCGGGGCTTCGTACCTAGTAGTCAAGTGCATTCGAACTTGTTCTATGTACGTTCATACGACGATGAGACTGTGTATTGCAGGCCCTAATACACCTGTGGATAATATTCTGCTGTTCTCCAAGATATCTAAAAATCATCTTAAGAAATGTCTATCCAATTAACACAGTTTGTAAATATTGTATAGTTCTTATTTGAACCCTTATTGCATCAACTTGTAGTGTATCAACATGATAACTATTGTACTGAAACCCTTAGAGGCTTTTAAAGTGTGTTCTCTTTGGGTAAAGATTTGTAAGGTGATATATTTATGGGCTGGGGCATGTATATAAGTCTCACCTTTCAACTTGACTTCCGGCTACCTCGTCCAGTCTCTCTCATTTTGTTTTGAATATGGATGTTTCTCTGTAGGAAGCAGCTGTAGGATAAGAATAAGACACTGGCATTTTTGTCAGCTTTTCATTGATGCTAGAACCAGAAAGAATGTAGGGGTTACCTGGAAATATCGCTAATTGCATACCGTAAATTGCAGCCCTTAAGTGTGAAGTATTTCTTGACTACGTTATAATTGATCTGGCGTATTACGTCACGAAAACTGCATATCCAAGCACGTCGCACCAAACCTTATGGACTGTGCTGCCACATGGACTTAAAATCCTGCGGGGACAGATATGGAGTCTATACAGCGGACAAAGCTTTGATAGCCTCTAAGACGCCTGGTAGCTCAAATAATCCCATCAATAAGTCTAGTACTGGCCCCTAAGCTGTGGATGCCTCAGTTACCAGCCCAATGAATCCAATCAATAACTATTGAGGTGGCCCCATTTAAACACCACATTTTCATGTAATGGTCCTCAGCACTGTCTTGCAACTTTCATCTTTAAATATACCGCTGTGATAAGAAGGCTATACATCATCTATTACATCTATAATTAAATTTTGTTGTTGAAATTAATTGTGTTCAATAAGGCTAAACCATTTTGATTCTCGATCTCCCGTGTTGGAAATTATGATGAAGCCTTTTTTAATATCTCTTACCATGTGCCGTTTAACCGTGGGTACGGTTTTAAAAAGCAATTTGACCCCGAACAAAAACTAGGCATAGTGGCCACACCAAAGCAACATGTTACACACTATAGCCATTCGATTAGCTTTGTGTGTTGGTTTGATTAGGGTTGAATACCGTACTTAAGGATATCTCACTTCCATGCATGACGGCGCGACAGACGAATGGATCCGATAAGCGAAACAACGTTCGACATCTGGTATCAAACAAGACAGGGAAATACAAATACATGACGTAATACAAATACATCAAAAATAGATCGGCCTCGTGTAGGCCTTTAGCTCTGATAGTATCATCTTATGTCCTCAGTAGAGGCGAATTTACTAACTATTTACGTGATAAACAAGCGGCTCGTGGTTTAATGTTTCAGAAATATAGATAACCCATCCATGAAATACAAAGTTATTGATGTACATAAATATGTTAGTTTATAATCAAACAACGATGACACACATTGATTGAGATTTTTATGTCGTATTGCTTTTACTTTTTGTAACATATGCTGTTTTATGTGTCTACCTACATGTACCGTATCTAAAAATGAAGATAACGTATTGCTGTGGTTGTCTACTCGATCCACGCAGTGATCGGATCTTTAAACCGACTGAATGATAAAATCCCCTTGATCATTGAGCCCGATCTATCACAAACATACCGGCGGCGAATGGGGGACAGGGGATTCTCAATGTTATGGAACAAACATAGAAAGTCGACCACAGAAAGCTGTTAGAAAGCTGTTTAAGTTATGCTTTAACCAATATAGCAAAAGGAGAGGAAAAGGGCGTATAGAAATATGTGGTTCACTGCAACAACTAAACTGAAAGGGCCAACTGATACAGCATAAAGAAAGGTTTAGGCGTACTCCCAATCTGCCAGACTTTGTTTTGAGCGACTCTTGTCCCCAGTTGGTGTGAATGCAACCATTGGTGCTGAACACATTGTAAACTTTTACATACCTATCTATTATCAATTAGTCTGTGTGTAATTTACTGCTTTACAGCTCTCTGATCGGTACATTTATTTCGTATTTTTTTCATGCTTAAATAATGTTCAATTCTTAACAAAGATACTCAGTAGTTACAACTTTAGAAAATGAAAGTCCAGTTTGATAGTAAGTCTATTCCGCTAATAGTTTGGTGCTTGCCATATTGCAATGT
>JAVFBW010120819.1:0-14910 GCA_034783835.1 Mopalia ciliata
AGGAATAAATCAACTTATAAACAGGTATTTCCAAGATAAAGAAATTAGCCACTGAATATATGCGCTAAATAGAATGAGTGTAACTTACAAGCTGTCTAATACACTTCTATGTATTAATGAATAATGCCACTAAAAGCATGTACTCGGTCTGCCTGTTACCTTGGATATTTCCTTTAAATATTTGAATAATGGGACTGTTATGCATATTTGGGGTTGTCGGCTACGCGCTTTAGAAAATTATTTATGCAAAATTGTATATAACAAGAGCGCTTTAAGAGCAGATGCCCTTCGTGTGAATTATTTTATATCCAAAGAAATGACTCCTATGAATATTTATAGTACGTGCTTTTTAGCGACCAGTTTTCGGTCTAATCCTGTTTTGTATGTATTTGTATTGTTTGTTATGGCGGTATGCTCTAGCTGTTTTTGCCAAATATAAATCACAATGAAATATGAATTGTTCAGCACTCCTGCTATATGAATCTTTCCTCATTACAGCTCGCTGTGCATGTTATCAAAACTTATCCAAACTGTTCAATGACTTGAGCAGCCATTCGTGATATATATGCTTATTACCCAATTCACATATTGAAATATGACTTCACCAAACGATAAGCAGTTCCCATGGTTATAGTCCACCAACTATACATTTGTTAATTTAGCTTTTGTTCTTTATTTTTTGTCTTATAAAACAAACAGCCTTTTCTTTACAATAACTGGACTCGTATGATATATTTTTTTACAGGGTTTGCCTTGATTGTCCCAAATAACTTTATTTTATGTACTTTTAGTTTCATGTTCACGTTTTCCTCAAGACAGATTTTAGTACATTGATTGACATTCAGGCAGGCAGCTATAAGAACAGACTTAATAGAGCGTGAGGTGGCCAGAATCGTTTAATCAAATGCACAAATCGGACAAACTGATCCAACCAGTTACTGCGGTAGGTTTTATCCACGCCCCTTTTAAAATGTTACGCCAAATATAAGCTGAGTGCTGACCGAACATCTTTACAGATCAAGCTGCTCTCTGTCCATCCTCCTGCTGTAGAGCGTCGAGTTCTCAATTCAATATGGTGAGTCTCGTAAATTGTGTGCATTATTATTTAATATCTACATGATGTTTAATTACGATTTTGCTTTAGCTTAGCCTATAAAACAAGCGCCAGTGTGTAGCGTGTACATGTCATTTAATGTACTGTAGATGAAGCTTTATGCACAAAGACAATCTAGTTTAAAATGTAAAAAATAGTCTTTTCTGAATTCCTCCAATTATTTATTAATTTATTTGTCTTGTAAGCGAAAATTTTGTGTGTTTTTGTTATTTTAATTCAACCATAAAACAATTTATCACATCAATTGTCTAAGATATTTTAAATCGTGGAACAAGTAATTTAATATTTTAACTCTTATTTTTCCTCATCAGCATTTTCGCTACCAGCTTCTAAAATGTTATCTTTAACAGGCTAAAACGTTAGAATCTGAACAACAGGTATCGATTGATTGAAGTTTAATGTCGTGCTTAATGCTATTTGACTTATATGATCGCAGTGTTCTTCTACAAAGTGAACGATATGAATGTGTATCTCTAGTTACTTGTTATAAATAGTGATCGACAACTAATGTCACTATGAAAGATGTCAGAATAAAAGTGCAGTATTAATGAAAACGGCACTTCGAATTTCAAAACCTCCCAATAGTTCCCAATTCCATATGTGAGTGGCTTGGTCCTTTAATTTGTAACCATTATATTTGGATAATCACGTCTTGTTTTGTGATAAAACGAAGCCTATCAATGCAAATGTCTATATCGTCACCAGAAGTAAATTCATTATTGAAAGGATAGGTCAAACATATAATCTTTCTGTATGTTGCAGCCTCTTGGAATCCCATCCGGACAATATTTAGGTGAATATTTTAGACAATTGCAACGTCTTTTAAATACGATATATATGTTACTAAAACTGAAAGAAAATGATATAATCCTTGTGAATAATAATAGCTGAAATGGTTGCGGTACAAGTTTATATAGTTATACAAAACGGTCGTTGCATTTTGCAGTTTACAAGTTGGTACTTCGACTTCAGTGAAACGATTTAAGTAACAATTAATGTCAAATCGATAATGGAAGTCATAGTTAAATTAATTATTAGCCATACAAACTCATTTGTTTATATAAGCTATCTTCAAAGTATAAACATATCATTCACTGAAGATTACTTATTTCTTTATCTTTCTCAATGTCGTTCTCAACAAAAGTTAACAATTATTAAATACCACGCAATTAGTTCATCTCCTGCGAGTAGCTATCTAGGATAGGTGCTGTGTTTAAACACCAATGTATCTTTAAAAGAAGCCTTTCATAGCTTCAGTCGTTTATTCTTTGTTCTTGATATTCTTGACTCGTCTATTCAAGTCCATATATAGCTTCTAATGTTTGAGTTTTCTATAATAGATTTTAAATTTGTATATATATGTGTAGGGAATTTAGTTAGCCAACAGTAATATGCTGTAAAACTGGGCACACCGGGGGGACACAATATATAACCTGTAATATTCCATACATATTTAACATTTATTTATAAAGAGGGGTATGTTCCTACCCGGCGACGCAGCTTTCATTAAATTCATTTGCTTCGTTTTCAGGTTTCTTAGCCTACTTCAACCGTGTGTCAATTGGCGGTAGGGTAGGTAGGAATGAACTAAGAGCGATCCTGGAGCGTGCTGGCCGCGATCCTTCTGAAGATGAACTCCAGAAAATCATCGACTCAATCAGCGTAGATGGTGAGGAACATTACCCTTAAGTTGAAGCCTTCAGACACATTCGGTAGAACTGCACTCAAGTAATAAACATATATTTTTTGTCGCTTCCTGGCTTCGAGATTTCGGGTTGGGACAATAACCTCCAATTTAAAGCTACACTCTTACAAAAATTGGCTCTAACGGAAAACTTTGAGGTTCTTCAGCCATGGCTCTACTGAAACCCTTTATAGCTCTGTACGGAACACTCATAGCAGCTGTTCCGAATATTTCTTGTAACAAAGAAAATATTTTGTTGTAATGGTTCCATATAGAACCAGTTTCTTTACTTAAGAACCATGATAGAACCATTATTTACAAAATGCAATTTAAATGTGTTTCGGTATACAGCAAAAGAATAAATCAGTTGCAATGTCCTAATTCAGGATTACACTTGCTTAGTTTGAACAGACTAGTTCAGGAAGTCGTCCAATAATTGAACCCAACAAACCCAATCATGCCCCAAATCGCCGGTAGTAAATGCCGATTACCGAGTCTTCTACTTGAAGCCGGTTTGGGTGAGTGTTCAAGGTGGGCGGCATACTCTTCTGGCGATTTGTCGTGGGTTCGATTTTTTCAAAAAATACTAGAGGCTACTGTTTACTCCGAAATAACGAAAATGCTGTTAATATTCCTTTTCTAACTCACATAACAATTATTTCAAAAAAATCATATTATCCATCATAGCATGCACAACTTAACCGTATCTCCACCTTACTGTATGCCTGGGCCATGCTACATGGATACAGCCTAACTAATCTAATAGATAGGTGCTTTAATCAGTTTTTAAACTATTCTGATTTTTACATAATAAATCAAAGTAAATGCTTATCATTTATCCAGAACAATGTACTGTTTGCATGAAAAACAATGCCTACAATCGTGACCTTTCCAGCAGTTTTTTTTAAATTTCGTTGGGTTGTTTTTCAGGTCAAGGCATCTGTTTCCAGGCTTACATCGATTACGTCCGCACATTCCAACAACTGCGTAATGTAGAATCCGAATACAGAGAGGCTTTCCGTATCTACGACCGATCCGGAACTGGAAAACTTACACAGGACGACGTCTCTTACGTCTTCAAGAAACTCAGAGTAAACGTTGATGTTCCGGCTTTATTCAAAATCGCAGACGCTGACCAGAACGGAACCATTGAGTATGGAGGTGAGATACAACAACAACGGAAATATTTCCACATTTGCACAAATAGTCAATTGTGATTACATTAACAGCCTTAAAGTTTTATCTGAGAATGTCTTTACTAATTGCTTCACCCCTAGATAACACGATTAGCTGCTTGCTGTCATGGAAACTAATCCATAAATACCAATAGAAATATTTTCATAATTTTTTTTAATAAAAACTGCATAAAGTAGTTCGTAGTTAATAACCAGCAATATTCATGATTTGCATTCTTTGAAATGAACCAAACACTGGTTTATATTTACCAACATTCATCCTTGTTCACCCTCTTACCTCTTTCCAATTTTCGCTTGTAGAATTCGTGGATCTTATGAACAAGAGCTTCTAAATAGTTGAACTTGGACCTGACCTGGGGAAAATCACTTTCTCACCTCGTGACAGCGGATGGATGTTTTTTTTTTCTACAAATTTTTTACCCATTTTTTTTAGTATCTTGTTTCTTCTTGTTCTACAGAGTCTGCAACAGGGGCAGCGGGTTTCTGTAATAACGATAGGAATGAAAGATCAATACCATTTTTTCACTTGTACAGAAGCGGCAATAAATAAGAACTAAGGCCAAAATCAAACCACCTTGTTTTTATTGACTCTTTTCTGCATTCAAACTTTAGTTAAAGGTGGAAATCAGTCGATTTAGATCTACAAATATAACGAAACGTGTATTGAAAGTCGTATCAATGATATATAAAAGACTAAGCGTTCACAATTTTATTGGGGTCTTTTAATTTAGAAAAATCTGGATTTGTTGCAAAACACTGGCTCGAAATGAATTATTTTAAGCTAGCATCACAGAATTGTTCGACTTGTGCGTAATTATTTTTTCAGAATCAGGATATTTTGGAATCTATAAAAAAAATTGCGAGAATATACAAGGCTTTGCCCAATAACCAGAGAACGTTACAGAAGGGCGACAAAGTTTGCTATAATCTTACCCTCGATAGCTGTCTTATGGGTTCATTGGTTGTTTAACAAAATAATGATACATATGTTTAAAAACGGAAAATACGGTGGTCATTTGAGGCATTCAGACCCGTTTAGATTATTATTGATAAAAATACAATTAAGAACAGGACAAGCAAGTCAATTGCAAATGGAATAGCTAGAAATAATAATGTGATGGCTTGGTCAGACGGAGCTTTGTGGGCGGGTCCTTCACCAAATTTCACCAGCACTGTCAACTCTGAGGGGATATGATTTATATACGTTGCTGTGTAATTTACGGACGATGTTATATCTGTTGAAAACGCCCCTAGCTCCAGGCTTCCTTAAAATAACTACAGCAGAAGTCTTCCTGTTCATTTTTCTTATTTTAATTCCTGGGGCGACCTTTATGCCAAGACCCTGAAGCCCCAAATTAGACTCCGCCCTCCAGCAATCCCACCAAGTAAATCAACTGAAGCCTAACTTCTTCACGGCTCAACGTATTCCACATCTTCGCGTGAGAATAAAAACATCGTATTCGTTAACAATTCCGAGCATAATTAGACGATATCATGACAACAAAGACTTGATTTGGAGAAATAAGTATTGTGTGTGCTGTCTTTAATTAAGGTTCACTAGCCCTTTGAATAGTTGTCCTTCTGATATAATGAAAATCTAGAGTATACAGTAATACTGTCAGCAATTTTCGTTCACGTATATACTCTAATCACAACAACGTGTTATTGCATTATAACTAAATTATGTTTCTTTTGTTGAGCATAAACTGCGCACCCTACCTTTATAATGATTAGTGCAATATTTAGTTTGTGCCCAACTGTCACAATGGACGCACCAACTGTGTTGGCTCTTGCGCTAGCATTAAAGTGAAAAACACCAATTGGTTTCAGCAGCGCACAAAATTTGGTCATACCACATTATTACGAGAATTGAGAGAAAATGAGCCGCAGGATTATAAACACTTTTTAGGAATGAATGGAGATTCATTAGAGGAACTTTTGCAGCTTGTTACACCTTTTATAAGCAAACGAGATCAAGTTATACGGCATTTGTCTAGTAGACTAATATAGGCAATATCTTTTTTTTATTTCTATCACTATAATTCATGCTTGTAACGTTCCAAAGCGTGGGCAAACTCTACGTTTGTTAGCTATACGTCTATCAGCTCAGATGAAATTTTTTCTCCTCTCTAGATGACGGCGCCATGACTATGTGTTCTCTCCAACATCAAATTCGAAGTGAAGTTTGCACAAAATATTGATGGGGTGCGCAAAATATATCTCATGCAAACAGCTCTGTCAATACATTGACATTAATACTTTTAGGTGGTCAAAATCGTCTATACACGATCAAAAACAGTTTAAATAATTTGACGTCAATACTATTGATGACAAAGTTTGAGCGTGTATTGGCTGCTTTATATCGGCTTCAAGTTCCTGCCGCCGCTAAGCTCTTCGACCACCATTCTTCCTCCAGCTCGTAAAGTCAAGGGGAGGTCACATTGCTTGTTGTTGTAACCTCAGGCTTGTCATTCAAGGGGAGGTCACATTGCTTGTTGCAACCTCAGACTTGTCACTCAAGGGGAGGTCACATTGCTTGTTGTTACCTCAGGCTTGTCACTCAAGGGGAGGTCACATTGCTTGTTGTAACCTCAGGCTTGACACTCAAGACGAGGTCACCTTGATTGTTGTAACCTCAGGATTGTCACCCAAGGGGAGGTCACTTTACTTGTCGTAACCTCAGGCTTGTCCCTCAAGCATAGAGTTGGACAATCTGGATAATTTTGTCCATGCTATTTTTTTAAAACCCTGTCAAATGGACTAATATGAGGCGTAGATATTCTTATGCAAAATAATTATACTCATACGAAAGTTTGTTGGTTAATTTTCGTTATTTAAGTATAGCATAGATAAACCGTTACATAGTTTAACTTTAAACGCTTATTTTGGTCCGAAATATCGACATATCTGCAATTATGTGGAATGATTTTAAATTTTTATTTTTTTATCAGCCTAATTATATATTAATTGTCAGTCGGCGCTTTTTGCATACGTTACATTTCAGTGCAAACGCAGACAGGTGCATACAAATTTAAAAATATGTTATGTAGGTCAACAAAGAATTGAACATTTTTTTTCTTTTGAAAATAATTAAATTTGTTAGTAACTTCATAATTTGTTTGTTTGTTTGATTTTGGGTGAGTGGTAGAGAATTGTTGCAACCTCAGGCTTGTCACTCAAGGGGAGGTCACATTGATTGTTGTAACCGGATTGTCACTCAAGGGGAGGTCACATTGCTTGTTGTAACCTCAGGTTTGTCACTCAAGCATAGAGTTGGACAATCTGCATAATTTTGTCCTTGCTATTTTTTTTAAAAACCCTGTCAAATAGACTTATATGAGGCGTAAATATTTTTATGCAAAATAATTATACTCATGCGAAAGTTTGTTGGATAATTTTCGTTATTAAAGTATAGCATAGAGAACATAGTTTAACTTTAAACGCTTATTTTGGTCCGGAATATCAACATATCTGCAATTATGTGGAATGATTTTAAATTTTTATTTTTTATAGGCCTAATTATATATTAATTCTCTGTCAGCGCTTTTTGTATACCCGGTATTACGTTTTTTTTTGTTTGAAGAAAAAACCGTCTAGATAGGCATGCTGTATGCCGAGAGACGACAAGTCCAACAGTGTGTGATCACCAACACTTATATACATTTAATAAATATATTTAAAAGCAATCAACGCTTTGATTAGCTGATATGTGAACTGTTCGCCACAAAAAGCACTATCCGATAACATATTTATCTCCAACAAAAATTCTATGCTTCTTTCAACAATGGAGATATGTCAAAAAACCTAAGATATGTAAAAACTAATGTGGATATTTCTTCCAGAAAAGATCACGTGGCCTGAATTTCAAGTGGATAACATCATTAAACGTCTCACAGAAATATATCACGTCTTAAATGAGCAACTATCAAGTATAATCTAGACTGCAACTGTGGGGTCAACCTTCGCCATCTCTATCTCACCAGGAAGTCGCGAGGCGGAGTTCTACTTGTTAGCTTAAATAGGGAAAAAACGGCTGCTTAAAAATGTTAAGAAGTGTAATGTGTGATACTATAAAATGGAAAGTTATTGTTTACGTAAGAATAATACATTTTTAAAAGGTTTAATTGGATTGATCTGCAGCTGAAAGAAATGTATACAGCTGCATTTAGCCTTGCTACGACCGCACACCTTTTTGATATTAACCAAATATTTATTCAAAACTGTCCTGGTTTATGACCAAGCGGTCTGTACGCAAGTCATAGAAATAAGACGGTGACGGTTTTAATCAAACCATTTGGCCAAAATAATAATTTCAGTGCCAACGCAGACAGGTGCATACAAATTACATCAAAGCCCGGGGTATTATAGGGCCTACAGCTGTAATTGTGCTTGCCCACAGGACATTTTACACCGTTTTAGCGAATGTCTCTACCTTTAGACATTTAAAATGGTACTAGATTTATGGCCAAGCGGGCTGTAGGTAAACAAATAAGGAATACATTTTAAAATCTGACCCTGGGTCATTTGTACATTTTTTTTACATATAACAAAAAGACCTTGCAAATATTATAACTTTATTTTACTGTAAACAACTTTATTATTCCGTAATTACATGAGAAAACAAGAATGCCTACCCACTCCTGGTCTTGAAATTCGTTCGTAAGGACATGATTTAAAAAAATGTAAAATGAAAGAGTAAGTAAACGAAATGGCGTACATGTCGTGTATGTGTGTGCTATGTATGCTTTCCCTGTACCTCTTTTTTACCCCTACCCTGTGGCTGCTCGCTGGAGTATTGACTAAACGATATATCGCTTCTGATTATCTTAATCACATTTTGTGACTAAAACAACTTGCTTATTTATGATAATAAGGTGTCATGACGTCTGATTTAGATGGTTTAAAAACAAGGGAGAGGAATATTTTGGCACAGAATATGCCAGTCTGTCCATCCTCCGCTCAGTAAGGGTCTTGTTATAGTTTCATCATGGTGAGTACAAGCTTGTGATATTTGACAGGTAAGTGAGTTTCCATTTAATCAAAACGGTTAGAGCTTCGGGAATTTTGTAACGATAACAAATGTAATTTTGTCCTTAAGCCATGGACATAACGTAAACTTTAGTACAACGTGCCATTTGTCAACGTTTATGATTTTTATCTGATGGTTTGTGACTTTTTTCTCTGTTAACTGTCTCATTGTGGTCCCATTTTAGCCTCTTGGAATTCCATCCTACAATATTTAGGTGAGTTTTGCAATTTTTTTCTGGATGCTAATATGTTTCTTGTTTGATTTGCGCGAAGTGAGCTGCATAATAAATGCATATGTTCGATAAAGTACTTAGGTAACACTGATGTGCTGAACTGATTAGTAGGCCAAGCCGCCTTAAATTGATATAAAAACTGTGCGTCTCCATTGATGTCCTGCCGACGGTTGGGAGGGACCTTCCTGTTGTCCTGGTGCTAAATGAGCTATAAACGGGCATTATAATTGAAGCGGATCTGTTTGTGATGCGTTTGTATTTTGTCCTTCATTTTTTTCTTACCCCATTAGACTGGCACGCCTTAATGTGAGTGAAATAGCCTTAAGTACACACAAACCTTGGTATCCTTGTTCGGATTGTGACAAAGAAATTGCCTTGTTGTAATATGTTTCCAAATATAGCTAGTCTTATTCATATATCTCTTAGTTCGTAGTAAAACAGAATTGTTTGCTGCACACTTCAACATTAAACAACAATCTTTCAGGCTTTCTGGCCTACTTCAATCGTGTGTCTGTCGATGGAAAAGTCGGAAAGAACGAATTGAGAGCCATTCTTGAGCGTGCGGGCAGGGATCCGTCTGATGCGGAAATCCAACAAATCATCACCAATATCAGTGTTGACAGTAAGAAACATTATTGATTTTGAATTTTGTTGATTCACCATACAAATATTTATAGAAGATAGGTATATGACAAAGTGGGATAATGGCGGGAATAAAGTTCAACAAGAACTTCTATCCCAGAGGTTAGACTTATGGATCGAAAAAAACAAATCACTGACCAGATGGTGTAAATAAATATGACATTCATACGAAAATAGGTTAAATATGTATATTATAATAACAAAACTAAACACATGAATACAAATATATTCGTAAAGAGCATACATTCATATAAGCAAATTTTCCTCTCTGCATTTATTAAAAATATATGCATATATAGGCCCATACAGATAAATATATTCAAAACATACATTATATTATATTATATTATATTATATTATATTATATTATATTATATCCACATACATACACACAAACACACATATACAAACATAAGCATACCTATACATATATAGATATAGGCCAAGAGAAATCAGTCAAGCTGGTATATTTTATATATATATATTAAAAAATATTTTTTTTATATATTCGTTATTTTACGTTTATATTTACAGCAAGTGATATTTCAGTTTCGATTTCAAAAGTGAGGTAGAGGTGATTACTTTAACTCAATAGGTGATCAATAGGCAATATTTATTTATTATCAAATATATTGTTTAGAATCGCTCCAGTTCATAAATTCATAAAAATAAATAATTGGACTAGGGGGTAGCGTGTCTACACAACATATAACCTCTTCATAGAGGGGAAGACAATAACACAAATAAAGTAAGCCTGAATATAATGCCAGTAATCAACTGATATGAATAAAAGTGTCCTGGGTGTAGGAATGGCTTTCGAAATTCGGTTAGAGATGATTCGGTTACTGACTTAGTGAACTGTGGAAGCTATATAACTTTTCCTCTGTATAACATTGACCTTTATTTGACATTCACAAGAATCGATTAAGGATAATTTTTTGTCAGTTAAGTAAGAGACATAGAAATCTCGTGGCGAGTATTGTAATATTTATTGAGTAGAAGTCGATGGTATAAGTACCGAAGTGTTAGGGCACGGGACTTTCACCATAAATGAGCCAGAATATCAATAAATGAATTGGCTCAAATGTGATTTGAAAAGCTAACCGCAAAAATCATTTGCCTGTTACAAGCTACATATTTAGGCTCACATTGTTTATTTTTGTTACCCCCAATTTAACGTAGCGCTCACAGTTAACGTGATGTATTTGTGAGAGTCACTCGAGATCACAGCGGCAATCGCGCTGGTGTTTTTTGCAACGTTTTTTCCGTGTTAAGTAAGGCTGTATATGAAGTGGACCATATATACAAGTGAAATACCGTTAAAGGCGAGTTTGGTTAAAACGGCCAACTACATAATGAAAGGCACACATATCTAACCACAGAGGCTGGCACCAACGTAGAAAATTTCACTTGTTCTGGGAACGGTTGCTGGAAACACTCAAAATTCCGATCACGTCTTGCTACTTATCCACTATTAACGGGCGTAAATGATCTGGTTTAAGTGGCTTATATCCTTTCGAGCACCTGACCCCAGGTTTTTGTAAAGATGCAAACTTTATTGTAATTGTAAAATCACACAGACGCGTGCGACAATAATTAAACTACAAATTTGCAAGGTGACAAAATACAGCTTCATGGGTACGTTTTCCCGTTAAACAGCCACTTTTATTATTCTGCACTTAAGAGCTTACCCTAATATTCTACATTAAATCAAGATGAGGTTTCAAAACCACGAACCGTTCATCAATTTACATACTGTAATGCCCTGTAATATACATACATTTAATTGTCAGGGTGAACTGGATTACATATGGATATCTACAAGAACTACCTACTGCACAAGACGTTTACTATTCTCATTTTACATACATGTTTTTCCATTGTGTCCATTTAAAAGATACCAGTTGACAATTATTCATTGTACTCCTAAAACGTCATGAAAAAGTCTATCCAGGGTAGATAATTATGGCTGTGTACTGAACCGTTAAAAATGCTGAACTGCCTGTCGAGTTTCAAATTAAGTTTTCTGTATGAACATACCGCAATGCATGGAGAGGAGGAGCCACTTCAGTACACTTGGACAATGGAGCTTATGAGATGAGATGACCCTGAACTGCGTCAATCTTGACCCTATTTAGAAACCTACGTCAAACATGAACTTATTGAAACTGGTTTACCTTGAACTCATTGTAAAAAAATAAGTTAAAACAAACCACTACTATACGTTTACATGTAAAGAAACCCTACACATTGGAGTACAAAAATAAATACATGTACAACGTCTGCGTAAGCTTCCGTCCATCCATAAATATATTAGTTTACCTTCTCTTGAGATGTCTGTAGGTTGTCCATAACAATTCGAGATTAAGATATATTTTGAAACTTGTCTCTGGGGTTTATAAAGAACACCAGGTGATTTTTCGGCTTTAATTAATTACATTTTCGAATTATATTAGTTTACTTTAAGGCGTAACGGATATTGTTGGTTTCGATACTAAATAGCCACAGATCTACCTTAACAGTTAATGACATAGTGACAAAAGTATAAATGAAACAATAAAACATATACAGATCTACATTTATGTACACCTTGCAAAACAAAAATGCTTAAATATCAATTTTAAGTTAAATATTTGTTCATATTGTTTTCTCAAAATGTCTAGCTACACGTATATCTTTGAGATTGCAACCAAGGCTATACCGAGAAAGCAAAGTTTACAAACAATATTGCCATTTAAGAGTTGTAGAAACGCCGTTATGTAAAGGCTGACTTCAATAACGATGACATTCTGGTTAAGGGCAATATATATATAGTTAACGATGGGTCAATCACGTTCTCCTTATATAGTACTGGAGGAACATGAATTTTTTCTATAGTTGTGTCCGGGTGGGTAGAAAGCATTAGAGTATACTGTTGTCACATATAAGTTTGAGTGATTGATCGGTGATTAACGCCATACTTAGGGTGTAATCCACTTATATGACACAGTGTATTTCCAAAGGGATAACAGCAACAGCATACTAATATAAAAGTTTTCATATATACAAACACCCTTCTAGAAAATAAATGTTCCTCCAGGGCTGGCAGTATAAATATACTTCAAATATCTTGCCCTTAATCAAAGGGCGCAGGGTTAATTGTTGCTCAATCATTCAGTCAATCAACAAGATTGACTAGACCTGTCATAGATTTGACATACAATTTTTCGATATTCGCCACTGAAGCATTGGGATATTTTTCAGGTAAAGGCATCGGATTCCAGGTTTTTATCGATTACGTTCGCTCGTTCCAACAGTTGCGTAACGTACATTCTGAATACAGAGAGGCTTTCCGTATCTACGACCGATCTGGAGCTGGAAGACTTACCCAGGAAAATGTTACTTACGTCTTCAAGAAGCTTCAAGTGGACGTCGACGTTGAAGCTCTCTTCATAGTTGCAGACGCTGACAAGAATGCCATTTGGGACAGCGGATTCTTACCAGAAAAAGCAAAGAATATCAGTTTTGTACAGAAGCGGCAATAAATAAAAACTACGGCCAACAAGGACATTCAAGTGTGTTTTACATTATTTCATTAAATATTTAAGACGTATTGCTTTGTATTTGTCTTAAGTGATTGACGTTGTAACCGTTGGTACTTTAATTTATACGAAGACCTTTTATTCTTCGTGTTACATAGAAAGCTGGAGGGATCATGAAATTTCGAAATCTGACAGCAAAGCCTACTGATATGGTCACTGTCGTCTGCATTTCTCATCGGATCGGACACGTAGGAAATATTTCCGGGTTATTTCTATGGTGAATTAACCTGAGACGTAGAACGGGTCATGCTGAAGATGGGAGATAACTCTTGACATTTTATTTGACATTTGACTTTTAATATTCTATTTCACAGATTTGGTGCACCAAACGTACAGGCGCCGTACATTATAGCTATATGTCACACAATCTTGAAGAAATTACTACTAAGCCAAACTTTCTTTTAATTATTTGTTCGAACAGACTTTTATTTTGTAAAAGTCATTTCGAATAAGATCTATTAAATCATTGTATAATGTCTCAGTGTGGAAGGCTTTAAAAGGCATTGGTATCGTAATAATTTGAAAAGGGTGTCAATTCAAATTATTACGATACCAATGCCTCTTAAAGCCTGTAGTTTAGTCCAGACATTGGGCTGGCAGGCAGTCACTCCAAACAAACAGTCACGTGATGATGAGTGAAATAAACAAAAGTACTGAGTAAAATCCCGATCAAACAAAAACAATGTTAATATTGTGGTATTAAGGTTAAAATTGTCCATTTGTTTAATTTCTTTATTACAGCATCTTGTATTTAGTGAAATACTATAAAAATTCCAGTATAAAAGTCATTCAATTTTAAGTTTTACATTTTACAAATTGTAATTCAATTCTTTGCAATGTATAGCTGGATGATTTTTGCAAAACCCATCCAGCTTTACACTTACAAAGAAGTGAATACAAATTTTCACTCAAAATTAAAATACAGGATGTAACTGGAATTTTGATATAACTTTTTCACAAACTGCAGGACAAAAAAGAGAATGTTTTTATAAACAATTAATAAAAACTTTTGAACAAGACCTATAGAAATAAATGCAATGAAAACTTAAAAAAAAAATTTAAAACCTTGTATTTGTACTATGCAAAGTTGCGAACATGTTGTAAAATGAATTTTTGATATACAGTTTATAGTGAATATATAAATGAACATACATTTGAACACAAATTTAATACACAAAGGATTGATTGATTGATCTCGGTTTAACATCATGCTCAAGAGTAATTTACTTATGTGAGGACATGCCAGCCCAATGGGTGAAGGAAACCACCCTCGACACCACTGGCAACAAGCAAAGACAAGACAGGACAAATGCCGGAGGCAATGCAGACACCACAAACATATTGGCTTCATGTTACCCTTTGGACACAGGGTGAATAACTTCTATGTTGTAAATTTGTATCTCATTCAGGTATTTTAAAATAGAGAAGTACA